>WNWK01002915.1:12500-87500 GCA_009830355.1 Cherax destructor
AGTTATAATATTTAAATATTAGTTTTTAAGATATTTGTAAGATTGGTGTGAATAAAGGTGGCATTAACATACAAGAGCGGGAGGAACAATAGATGGTGCAGATTATCTTCAATGAAAATAATATTTACCCGTAATAATGTGTTTAAGTGAAGGGTTAAACCAATGTGGGTCATTCAGAGCAGGGAGTGCTGGAGGCTCGATTCTCCCGTCCGCTAATCGTAGTAGCCCGCTACCTATCATATCATTCTATAAACGTGCAAGTGATCCTCAAGGCACGACAGCAGTTCTTATTTTCTTTCTCATCCTCATATTTCATATAAAGTCGTGATCACAGATGTGTCTCATCCTTTGAGGACTCGCCAGATATAAATATTCATGTTCATTTTTTGAGCGCATGTGTATATTAGTCAATTCTAAATACAAGTCTCTATTTTGTTCCAGTATCACCCAAGACGAAAATGAAGTAATATGCATTTGCCGAGTTTAGTTGAAAATAAATTATATATTTTCTGTCCCTTGAAATAAAAAGAGGGAAGAGCCTTCAAGCAGGCAGCGGCCGCCCTGGCGGACCCAGAAATATGGAAATTGTACTAGTTTGTCAAGTTTTTTGTCGCCTAATTTAAGAAACTTTATGCGGTTGGTCAAGTCTTTCTATTATCTTCCAACCATTACAGGACTTGTTCAGGTATATCCATTATGTTACAGCCATTACAAGTCCATGGTCAAGTGTGTGTATTAGCGTTGATCCAGTACAAGTCCTTGATATTGACTGAATATCACGTTCAAGGTCACTTCTTAATTACCAGAAAATACACTCGCTCTTAAAGTAAAGTCAAACACAGGCAGAGAACCTTTAATGGAGGGGAAGCAGTCTTCATCGTTGCCAGTGCAAAAAAAAAAAAAAAAGCCCCCTAGCGCTGGGTCACCTCAACGCTGCGTTGTGTTTTGTGCCTGGGTGTAGGGGACCCACCACTGGGAGGGGTGTCACTCTCCCAGCTGGATAAATACACAGAGAGGTGTATATCTGTCAGTATATATATGCTGGAAGTTTAATCCCTCTTAGGAATGAAAGTATACTTGTCTGGTGGTAAAAGTTTGCGTGCAGCCTTGATGATTCTTGTGTAAACAATGGGCTTTAAACCCCATTAACCAGTTCTTCCCAAACGTAGCTTGACTAAGAGCCCAGCACGTCTTTTGGCATAAATGGCGGGGAGAGTTTCCCCTTCGTCGAAATTTGATGACACTGAGCAAATTTTGTGAATATGGATTGAAGAATGTGAAAAAAAATATTTTGAATAGGTTTATTTGTTTTGTTATTATGAAAGTCTGGTAGTTTACTTGCTTCCGTTAATTTATTGTAGTGCTTCGCCGGTGATTTTTTCCTTCGGACTTCCCGAGTTGTGACGTGACAGTAGTCCGAGACGGACCCGTAACGTCGAGGAAAGTTCCTCTCCAGAATCGTGGTTTATTCGTGAATACTTCCGGAGGTATTATTGTGTGTTTTATTCTTCACTTTGTAATTGTTTACACAAATAACCAGCACGTACGAGACGGAAACTTATGACGACGTGTCGGTCCGACTTGTACTATTAAGTAGTTAGTGTGTGTGTGCGCGCGCGTGTGCGTGTGACTAGTTAATTTGTGTATTATTCCACTCATGGTATTGTGGCTTTTTTATTCTTTTAAAACTTTCTCTTCTCGTTCCTCCTCTTCCTAGTGTTCCTTACACACACATATATATATATATATATATATATATATATATATATATATATATATATATATATTTTATATATATATATATATATATATATATATATATATATATATATATAATATGGGAACAAATTCGTTCGGTAACGGCACTCGAACAGCCGTCTGGAACGAATTATTGACGAAATCCGGGGTACAACTGTATATATATATACACACAGTGGTTCCCCGGATTTCGTCAATAATTAGTTCCAGAAGGCTGTTCGAGTGCCGTTACCGAACGAATTTGTTCCCATAAGAACGAATGTAAATAAGATTATTCCGTTTCAGACCCCCAAAAATATACTTACATAATTGTTCGAGTTGCGTGCTGTACGAAATCCGGGGTACCACTCTCTTGATATTTTCTTTGTTTTCTGCCAATAACTTTATTTTGTGCTTTCTTTTCCTCTTTGCATTTCTTCGTTCAGTTGTAGTATATATAGTATGTTTCTTGTTTGCCTCTTTCTATGTGGGTATTTTTACGTTTTTGTTGCTCAGTAGCGTCTTAGTGATGCAGCTCTGCACAGAGTGCAACATGACGCAGCTCTGCACAGAGTGAAGCATGATGCAGCTCTGCACAGAGTGAAGCATGATGCAGCTCTGCACAGAGTGAAACATGATGCAGCTCTACACAGAGTGAAACATGATGCAGCTCTGCACAGAGTGCAACATGACGCAGCTCTGCACAGAGTGAAGCATGGTGCAGCTCTGCACAGAGTGAAGCATGGTGCAGCTCTGCACAGAGTGAAGCATGGTGCAGCTCTGCACAGAGTGAAACATGATGCAGCTCTGCACAGAGTGCAACATGGTGCAGCTCTGCACAGAGTGAAGCATGGTGCAGCTCTGCACAGAGTGCAACATGGTGCAGCTCTGCACAGAGTGAAGCATGGTGCAGCTCTGCACAGAGTGAAACATGATGCAGCTCTGCACAGAGTGAAACATGATGCAGCTCTGCACAGAGTGAAACATGATGCAGCTCTGCACAGAGTGCAACATGGTGCAGCTCTGCACAGAGTGAAGCATGGTGCAGCTCTGCACAGAGTGCAACATGGTGCAGCTCTGCACAGAGTGAAGCATGGTGCAGCTCTGCACAGAGTGAAACATGATGCAGCTCTGCACAGAGTGAAACATGATGCAGCTCTGCACAGAGTGAAACATGATGCAGCTCTGCACAGAGTGCAACATGACGCAGCTCTGCACAGAGTGAAGCATGGTGCAGCTCTGCACAGAGTGAAGCATGACGCAGCTCTGCACAGAGTGAAACATGACGCAGCTCTGCACAGAGTGAAACATGACGCAGCTCTGCACAGAGTGAAGCATGACGCAGCTCTGCACAGAGTGAAAGCTATGACCGCAGCTCTGCACAGAGTGAAACATGACGCAGCTCTGCACAGAGTGAAACATGACGCAGCTCTGCACAAGGAAGCTGACAGCCTGCACAGGGAACATGACGCAGCTCTGCACAGAGTGAAACATGACGCAGCTCTGCACAGAGTGAAACATGACGCAGCTCTGCACAGAGTGAAACATGACGCAGCTCTGCACAGAGTGAAACATGACGCAGCTCTGCACAGAGTGAAACATGACGCAGCTCTGCACAGAGTGAAACATGACGCAGCTCTGCACAGAGTGAAACATGACGCAGCTCTGCACAGAGTGAAACATGACGCAGCTCTGCACAGAGTGAAACATGACGCAGCTCTGCACAGAGTGAAACATGACGCAGCTCTGCACAGAGTGAAACATGACGCAGCTCTGCACAGAGTGAAACATGACGCAGCTCTGCACAGAGTGAAACATGACGCAGCTCTGCACAGAGTGAAACATGACGCAGCTCTGCACAGAGTGAAACATGACGCAGCTCTGCACAGAGTGAAACATGACGCAGCTCTGCACAGAGTGAAACATGACGCAGCTCTGCACAGAGTGAAACATGACGCAGCTCTGCACAGAGTGAAACATGACGCAGCTCTGCACAGAGTGAAACATGACGCAGCTCTGCACAGAGTGAAACATGACGCAGCTCTGCAGTGAACAGGAGTGGAAACATGACGCAGCTCTGCACAGAGTGAAACATGACGCAGCTCTGCACAGAGTGAAACATGACGCAGCTCTGCACAGAGTGAAACATGACGCAGCTCTGCACAGAGTGAAACATGACGCAGCTCTGCACAGAGTGAAACATGACGCAGCTCTGCACAGAGTGAAACATGACGCAGCTCTGCACAGAGTGAAACATGACGCAGCTCTGCACAGAGTGAAACATGACGCAGCTCTGCACAGAGTGAAACATGACGCAGCTCTGCACAGAGTGAAACATGACGCAGCTCTGCACAGAGTGAAACATGACGCAGCTCTGCACAGAGTGAAACATGACGCAGCTCTGCACAGAGTGAAACATGACGCAGCTCTGCACAGAGTGAAACATGACGCAGCTCTGCACAGAGTGAAACATGACGCAGCTCTGCACAGAGTGAAACATGACGCAGCTCTGCACAGAGTGAAACATGACGCAGCTCTGCACAGAGTGAAACATGACGCAGCTCTGCACAGAGTGAAACATGACGCAGCTCTGCACAGAGTGAAACATGACGCAGCTCTGCACAGAGTGAAACATGACGCAGCTCTGCACAGAGTGAAACATGACGCAGCTCTGCACAGAGTGAAACATGACGCAGCTCTGCACAGAGTGAAACATGACGCAGCTCTGCACAGAGTGAAACATGACGCAGCTCTGCACAGAGTGAAACATGACGCAGCTCTGCACAGAGTGAAACATGACGCAGCTCTGCACAGAGTGAAACATGACGCAGCTCTGCACAGAGTGAAACATGACGCAGCTCTGCACAGAGTGAAACATGACGCAGCTCTGCACAGAGTGAAACATGACGCAGCTCTGCACAGAGTGAAACATGACGCAGCTCTGCACAGAGTGAAACATGACGCAGCTCTGCACAGAGTGAAACATGACGCAGCTCTGCACAGAGTGAAACATGACGCAGCTCTGCACAGAGTGAAACATGACGCAGCTCTGCACAGAGTGAAACATGACGCAGCTCTGCACAGAGTGAAACATGACGCAGCTCTGCACAGAGTGAAACATGACGCAGCTCTGCACAGAGTGAAACATGACGCAGCTCTGCACAGAGTGAAACATGACGCAGCTCTGCACAGAGTGAAACATGACGCAGCTCTGCACAGAGTGAAACATGACGCAGCTCTGCACAGAGTGAAGCATGACGCAGCTCTGCACAGAGTGAAGCATGACGCAGCTGTGCACAGAGTGAAACATGACGCAGCTCTGCACAGAGTGAAGCATGACGCAGCTCTGCACAGAGTGAAGCATGACGCAGCTCTGCACAGAGTGAAGCATGATGCAGCTGTGCACAGAGTGAAGCATGATGCAGCTGTGCACAGAGTGAAGCATGATGCAGCTGTGCACAGAGTGAAGCATGATGCAGCTGTGCACAGAGTGAAGCATGATGCAGCTGTGCACAGAGTGAAGCATGATGCAGCTGTGCACAGAGTGAAGCATGATGCAGCTGTGCACAGAGTGAAGCATGATGCAGCTCTGCACAGAGTGAAGCATGATGCAGCTCTGCACAGAGTGAAGCATGATGCAGCTCTGCACAGAGTGAAGCATGATGCAGCTCTGCACAGAGTGAAGCATGATGCAGCTCTGCACAGAGTGAAGCATGATGCAGATCTGCACAGAGTGAAGCATGATGCAGATCTGCACAGAGTGAAGCATGATGCAGATCTGCACAGAGTGAAGCATGATGCAGATCTGCACAGAGTGAAGCATGATGCAGCTCTGCACAGAGTGAAGCATGATGCAGATCTGCACAGAGTGAAGCATGATGCAGATCTGCACAGAGTGAAGCATGATGCAGCTCTGCACAGAGTGAAGCATGATGCAGCTCTGCACAGAGTGAAGCATGATGCAGCTCTGCACAGTGAAGCATGATGCAGCTCTGCACAGTGAATCATGATGCAGCTCTGCACAGAGTGAAGCATGATGCAGCTCTGCACAGAGTGAAGCATGATGCAGCTCTGCACAGAGTGAAACATGATGCAGCTGTGCACAGAGTGAAGCATGATGCAGCTCTGCACAGAGTGAAGCATGATGCAGCTCTGCACAGAGTGAAGCATGATGCAGCTCTGCACAGTGAAGCATGATGCAGCTCTGCACAGTGAATCATGATGCAGCTGTGCACAGAGTGAAGCATGATGCAGCTGTGCACAGAGTGAAGCATGATGCAGCTGTGCACAGAGTGAAGCATGATGCAGCTGTGCACAGAGTGAAGCATGATGCAGCTGTGCACAGAGTGAAGCATGATGCAGCTGTGCACAGAGTGAAGCATGATGCAGCTCTGCACAGAGTGAAGCATGATGCAGCTCTGCACAGAGTGAAGCATGATGCAGCTCTGCACAGAGTGAAGCATGATGCAGCTCTGCACAGAGTGAAGCATGATGCAGCTCTGCACAGTGAAGCATGATGCAGCTCTGCACAGAGTGAAGCATGATGCAGCTCTGCACAGAGTGAAGCATGATGCAGCTCTGCACAGAGTGAAGCATGATGCAGCTCTGCACAGAGTGAAGCATGATGCAGCTCTGCACAGAGTGAAGCATGATGCAGCTCTGCACAGAGTGAAACATGATGCAGCTCTGCACAGTGAATCATGATGCAGCTCTGCACAGAGTGAAACATGATGCAGCTCTGCACAGAGTGAATCATGATGCAGCTCTGCACAGAGTGAAACATGATGCAGCTCTGCACAGAGTGAATCATGATGCAGCTCTGCACAGAGTGAAACGTTGAGATAAAGTCAATAAAGATACTCAAGTGTTGTAAATATCTTATTCTTTACTTCGTCACTACAACATTATTAATATGGTCACGTGTTAAAAAAAATCGTAAGAAAAATTCTACTCTGCTTGAAGACAAATAAGGACTTAAATACTTCTTTGGCCAATGGGATTCGAACTGGAACCGTAATTAAGGAGCTGGCAGTGTTGTGGTTAACACACTGCGCCATTATCTCCGTCGAGGTCGTAATTAGCTGCGCGTGCGAGGTCACAGCTCCTGGCCCCACTTGACCTCTTTGGAAGTCAGTGGCAGGTGTGTCACTCGCTAAATTCATTTCTCAGTGCTAGTTTATATGTCATTTATATCCTGGGTTTGTAGGACGTTTTCACAGGATGTTTTGATGGTGGTGGTAGTGATGGTGGTGGTAGTGATGGTGGTGGTAGTGATGGTGGTGGTAGTGATGGTGGTGGTAGTGATGGTGGTGGTAGTGATGGTGGTGGTAGTGATGGTGGTGGTAGTGATGGTGGTGGTAGTGATGGTGGTGGTAGTGATGGTGGTGGTAGTGATGGTGGTGGTAGTGATGGTGGTGGTAGTGATGGTGGTGGTAGTGATGGTGGTGGTAGTGATGGTGGTGGTAGTGATGGTGGTGGTAGTGATGGTGGTGGTAGTGATGGTGGTGGTAGTGATGGTGGTGGTAGTGATGGTGGTGGTAGTGATGGTGGTGGTAGTGATGGTGGTGGTAGTGATCGTTGTGATGATAATTGTGGGGATTGTGATGATTTTGATGATAATGATGGTCAATGGGGATGATGATAGTTGTGATCATTGTTGTGATAGTGAACACTCACACACACACATTCACATTCCAGTAGATTTAGTCTGGTATTAGTGTACATCGTGGAGAGTAAGCTTGTTAGTGGTGTACATCGTGGAGAGTAAGCTTGTTAGTGGTGTACATCGTGGAGAGTAAGCTTGTTACTGGTGTACATCGTGGAGAGTAAGCTTGTTAGTGGTGTACATCGTGGAGAGTAAGCTTGTTACTGTAAGCAAGTTTATTCAGGTATACACAAATACAGTTACATAGATTATCATACATAGCAGCATATGTGTAGAGAACCCAGGATAACCCAAAAAAGTCAGACAAAGTGACTTATTTTCATTGTGGGCCTTTTAATTCCTTATTATTATTATACAATGTAGGAGATATCTTATTATTATACTATAAAGGATATATACTAGGAATACGATAAAAAGAGTTATTTACATTTACATGTGTGTTAGCTAAAAAAATTCTCCTCCCTTTCTGTCGCTACATTCATTAGGTACCTTTTGGCTCTCTTCTTGAACTGGCTCATTCTATGACTGGCTTTGACATGTGCAGGCAGTCTGTTCCAATTCCTTTATTGCTGTACAATAAAAAGTGTTTGAAGCCTGGCCACTGACTGTGGGTACTACAAAGTTGTGCTCTCTCCCCCTATTACTATGACTGCTTCGGTTCCCAGCCTTGACAAAATTAACAGCAAGATAATCTGGACACTGTGACCAATTTTATAAACTTCATTTAACTTCAGTTGATTTACTCTTCAATATTCAGCATATCCAATTGTTGTAATTCATCCTGGCTTACATGCTCTCTTGGACCCAGGTCCAGGATGAATCTTACCATTTTGTTCTGTGTGATTTGTAGTTTATCTTTTAGTTTTTTGTCAAGGCAGAGTACCATGAAGAGCAAGCGTAGTCCATATGACATTGTATAAGGGCTAGACATAGGGTCCTGAGAGCCTCAGTAGGTAGATATTGTGCTTGTTTGTTTGTTACTGGTGTACATCGTGGAGAGTAAGCTTGTTACTGGTGTACATCGTGGAGAGTAAGCTTGTTACTGGTGTACATCGTGGAGAGTAAGCTTGTTACTGGTGTACATCGTGGAGAGTAAGCTTGTTACTGGTGTACATCGTGGAGAGTAAGCTTGTTACTGGTGTACATCCTGGAGAGTAAGCTTGTTGCTGGTGTACATCGTGGATAGTAAGCTTGTTACTGGTGTACATCGTGGGTAGTAAGCTTGTTACTGGTGTACATCGTGGAGAGTAAGCTTGTTACTGGTGTACATCGTGGAGAGTAAGCTTGTTACTGGTGTACATCGTGGAGAGTAAGCTTGTTACTGGTGTACATCGTGGAGAGTAAGCTTGTTACTGGTGTACATCGTGGAGAGTAAGCTTGTTACTGGTGTACATCGTGGAGAGTAAGCTTGTACTGGTGTACATCGTGGAGAGTAAGCTTGTTACTGGTGTACATCGTGGAGAGTAAGCTTGTACTGGTGTACATCGTGGAGAGTAAGCTTGTACTGGTGTACATCGTGGAGAGTAAGCTTGTTACTGGTGTACATCGTGGAGAGTAAGCTTGTTACTGGTGTACATCGTGGAGAAGCTTGTACTGGTGTACATCGTGGAGAGTAAGCTTGTTACTGGTGTACATCGTGGAGAGTAAGCTTGTTGCTGGTGTACATCGTGCAGAGTAAGCTTGTACTGGTGTACATCGTGGAGAGTAAGCTTGTTACTGGTGTACATCGTGGAGAGTAAGCTTGTACTGGTGTACATCGTGGAGAGTGTTTGTTACTGGTGTACATCGTGGAGAGTAAGCTTGTACTGGTGTACATCGTGGAGAGTAAGCTTGTTGCTGGTGTACATCGTGGAGAGTAAGCTTGTACTGGTGTACATCGTGGAGAGTAAGCTTGTTACTGGTGTACATCGTGGAGAGTAAGCTTGTTACTGGTGTACATCGTGGAGAGTAAGCTTGTTGCTGGTGTACATCGTGGAGAGTAAGCTTTTTACTGGTGTACATCGTGGAGAGTAAGCTTTGTTACTGGTGTACATCGTGGAGAGTAAGCTTGTTACTGGTGTACATCGTGGAGAGTAGTTGTTACTGGTGTACATCGTGGAGTAGCTTGTTGCTGGTGTACATCGTGGAGAGTGTTGTTGCTGGTGTACATCGTGAAGAGTAAGCTTGTTACTGGTGTACATCGTGAAGAGTAAGCTTGTTGCTGGTGTACATCGTGGAGAGTAAGCTTGTTGCTGGTGTACATCGTGGAGAGTAAGCTTGTTGCTGGTGTACATCGTGGAGAGTAAGCTTGTTACTTGTGTACATCGTGGAGAGTAAGCTTGTTACTGGTGTACATCGTGGAGAGTAAGCTTGTTGCTGGTGTACATCGTGGAGAGTAAGCTTGTTGCTGGTGTACATCGTGGAGAGTAAGCTTGTTACTGGTGTACATCGTGGAGAGTAAGCTTGTTACTGGTGTACATCGGGGAGAGTAAGCTTGTTACTGGTGTACATCGTGGAGAGTAAGCTTGTTGCTGGTGTACATCGTGGAGAGTAAGCTTGTACTGGTGTACATCGTGGAGAGTAAGCTTGTACTGGTGTACATCGTGGAGAGTAAGCTTGTTACTGGTGTACATCGTGGAGAGTAAGCTTGTACTGGTGTACATCCCGCGGTAACATGGTTAAGGCGGGGTGCTGCGTCCACCTCCGCTCCTCTATGATCGTTCAACCTTTTTCTGGTTCACATGTTAGTTAAATAAAGAGACAACCCTGCCAGGTAAACTGTCCAGCCACCCAACAGATAGCCACCCAACAGCCAACCACCCAGCAGATAGCCACCTAGCAGACAACCACCCAACAGCCAGCCACCCAGCAGTCACCCAACAGCCAGCCACCCACCAGACAGCCACTCAACAGCCAGCCATCCAACAGACAGCCACCCAACAGTCACCCAACAGCCAGCCACCCAGTAGCCACCCAGCAGCCACCCAACAGCCAGCCACCCAGCAGACAGCCACCCAACAGCCAGCCATCCAACAGACAGCCACCCAGTAGCCACCCAGCAGCCACCCAACAGCCAGCCAGCCACCCAGCAGACAGCCACCCAAGTCACCCAATAGCCAGCCACCCAGGAGACAGTCACCCAACAGCCAGCCACCCAGCAGACAGCCACCCAACAGCCAGCCACCCAGCAGACAGCCACCCAACAGCCAGCCAACCAGCAGACAGCCACCCAACAGCCAGCCACTCAGCAGACAGCCACCCAACAGCCAGCCACTCAGCAGCCAGCCACCCAGCATACGGTCACCCAACAAAACAATATCTACCTACTGAGGCTCTCAGGACCATATGTCTAGCCATTATACAACGTCATATGGACTACGCTTGCTCTTCATGGTACTCTGCCTTGACAAAAAAATGAAAGATAAACTGCAAATCGTCCAGAACAAAATGGTAAGATTCATCCTGGACCTGGGTCCAAGAGAACATGTAGGCCAGGATGAATTACAACAATTGGATATGCTGAATATTGAAGAGTAAATCAACTGAAGTTAAATGAAGTTTATAAAATTGCTCACAGTGTCCAGAATATCTTGCTGCTAATTTTGTCAAGGCTGGGAATCGAAGCAATTATAGTACTAGGGGGAGAGAGCACAACTTTGTAGTACCCACAGTCAGTGGCCAGGCTTCAAACACTTTTTATTGTACAACAATAAAGGAATGGAACTGACTGCCTGCACATGTCAAAGCCAGTCATAGAATGAGCCAGTTCAAGAAGAGAGCCAAAAAATACCTAATGATGTGTTTATGGTGGAAACATTTATGTTACTCTTAGCAAGTGCCTGGCGAGTGTTCGCTGCAACATCACCACATGGGAGAGTGTTCGCTGCAACATCACCACATGGGAGAGTGTTCGCTGCAACATCGCCACATGGGAGAGTGTTCGCTGCAACATCACCACATGGGAGAGTGTTCGCTGCAACATCACCACATGGGAGAGTGTTCGCTGCAACATCGCCACATGGCAGCGCTATGGACTGCTTAGCGGACTGTTCCATGGGGGGTTTGTTGAGGATAGGTTGTGCCTTGAGTCTGCAATCCCGAATGAAGAAAGATGGAAACTGAAGACGTGTGAAGGCTTTTATCTAGATACTTTCTTCTTCAATAAGCCAATAAGGACATCTCTTTTAGTGCGGGTGTCTTGGTGCGATTAGAAATGTAGAAGAACCTCCTTGTTGGAGGTTTTGTATACACTTTGAAGAGAGGTTTGTCACTGTCGGGAGACCTGCACAGGAGAGGGCGTCGAAGAAAGGAAGTTTGGCTTCTTTTTCGAGTTCAAGTGTAAACTTTATTGATGACTCGACGGCATTGATCTTGAGGAGGACCTTGATATTGAAACGTCTCGGATAGAAAACCCATGTATCGTCAACGTATCTTAGCCAGGAAATCTAAAGAGAGGCAAGAGGAAGGATAAGGATATAAGACTCAACCCCTGCAACAACAAAATAGGTGAGTACACACACATACAAACGCTCAAAGACATCAGCCGCTAAAACACGTTTGTATAGAAATGACCGGGCGGGGAACCACAGGTGTTGGGCGTGGTGGTGTTGAGGGCGTGGGGTGTGGGTGTGATGGATGTGAGGGCGTGGGTGTGAAGGTGTGGGCGTTGGTTGTGAGGGAATGGGTGTGGGTGGAGGGATATGGGCGGTGGCTGTCAGGACATGGGTGTGGGTTGTGAGGACGTGGGTGCGGGTTGTGAGGGCGTGGGTTGTGAGGACGTGGGTTCGGGTTGTGAGGACGTGGGTGCGGGTTGTGAGGGCGTGGACGGTGGTTGTGAGGGTTTGGGACGGTGGTTGTGAGGGCGTGGGTGGGGGTTCGTGATGGAGCACGTCCGTAGATGAGAAAGATTGGTGTTTGAATGAGAGACATTCTTCCACTCACCAAACACAAACTGCTCAGCTTCCGGTGTGACAGAGCTGCTCCAACCACATGACTGTATCACACACACACACACACACTCACACACACACTCGGGGCCAGGAGCTGTGAATCGACCCCTGCAACCACAACTAGGTGAGTACACACACGATAAAGCTCTTGGAGTAAGATGAGAGTGAACCTAGTAGCGACTAGCGAAGAGGCGGGGCCAGGAGCTGTGAATCGACCCCTCCAACCACAAAGAGGCGAGTGCGAATAATGTATGGAAAAAGGCCAAATTTCGTTTCCAGGACAATTCACAAGAAACCTGTGAATTGCGAATGAAAGCTGGACGAGGTTTCAGTCCATGGTGAAACCATTATCAAGTCCTGATTACTGTGCTCTAGCTGCCATTATTTTAAACATTTATTTATTTATTTATTTTTTGTTACTGCAAAATAAAAAATGTTGCTAGCAGTACTGGAATGTAAACACAAATCATATGAGGGGTCACCATGGACGTGGGCCACCATGGGCGGGGATCACCGTGGACGTGGATCACCATGGGTGTGGGCCACCATGGGCGTGAATCACCATGGGCGTGGGTCACCAGGGGCGGGGGTGGGGGGAGGAGGGGACAATACGACACCCACCCACCGGAACCGCAGCCACAAGGACCGTGCCCTTTCAGCCCTCAACCCTGGCAGCAGTAATCCCGGGGGGGGAGGGGGGGAGATGATGGTAATCGAATTTGTCCTCTAGGCACTGATGCCACAGGTGCCATGATGCAGAGTGCCAGACGGAGGGGTAGAGGGTGTCGCTGACGAAGCTGGGGGTGACCATCACTGCTTTTGTCCGTTCAACCGCAGCCGCAGGCAGCAGCAGGTCTCTGGCTGCGTCCATATCCTCCCGCAGCCTGCGGATTGTAGGTGCACTTGTTGCCACGGGGTTTAAGTACTGGATATTCCAGTACTCGCTTGAGATAGGGCGAAACTAAGCGAGTGTATTAGTGAGCGTCGGTACTTAAAACAGTGCCTCTGTGCTCAAAACAGTGCTTCAGTACTAAAATAAAAGTTCGTCATAAGTGGAAACGGTGCGTCAGTGCTCAAAACGTCGCGCCGGGTACATACATATAATAAATTAAAACAATATGTGTATATACTTGTGTTTGTTTAGTGGTAAACGGTCTTCAGGTGTGTGTGTGTGTGTGTACTCACCTAGTTGTGGTTGCAGGGGTCAATTCACAGCTCCTGGCCCCGCCTCTTCACTGGGTGCTACTCGGTCACCCTTCCCGCTACATGAGCTTTATCATACCTCTTCTTAAAGCTATGTATGGATCCTGCCTCCACTACATCACTACGCAGACTATTCCACTTCCTGACAACTCTGTGACTAAATAAATACTTCCTAACATCCCTGTGATTCATCTGAGTCTTCAACTTTCAACTGTGTCCCCTTGTTGCTGTGTCCCATCCCTGGAACATCCTGTCTCTGTCCACCTTGTCGATTCCTCTCAGTATTTTATGTTATCATATCCCCCCTATCTCTTCTGTCTTCCAGTGTCGTCAAGTCGATTTTCCTTAACCTCTCCTCGTAGGACATACCCCTTAACTCCGGGACTAGTCTTGTTGCAAACTTTTGCACTTTCTCAAGTTTCCTTACATGCTTGGCTAGGTGAGGGTTCCAAACTGGCGCTGCATACTCCAATATGGGCGTTACGTAAACAGTGTACACGGTTCTGAATGACTTCTTATTTAGATGTGTGTGTGTGTACTCAGTCATATTTTTTACGTGTTTCTTTTGTTATTTTTGTTTGCATGGGTTCAATCTCAGGTTCTGGCAGTGCCTCTTAACCTACATAATGCTAGATACACTTCTCAGCCTCGTGGGTCCCTGTCATATCCATTCCTAAAGCTATGTGTGGAGCCTGCCTCCGCTACTTCTTCCTGACTACCCTGTGGCCAAAGAAGTACTTCCTGACATCCCTGTGAATCATCTGTGTTTTTAATTTCCAACTTTGCCCCCATGTACCTGTTTCCCCTCCTCTCGCAGAGTCTGTCCCTGTCCACCCTATCAAATACTCGATAATTTTGCATATTATCCTGCCTTCCCTGGACCTTCTGTCTTAATATCGTTCGGTTCATTTCCTTTAACCTCTTCTCATGGTTATTTTCCTTAGCTCTGAGAGGAGCCTCGTTGCTTACCTCCGCACTCATGATTCATGAAATCCTAATAACATGATTGCAAACAAATCACATAATGTTGAATGAATCTTATTAGAGCCTAAGTGGTTAAGTGGTTAACGCACTGGCCTGTGTGTTTTAGGATTCGCCTGCCATGGGTTCAAGTCCCACCCGTTCTGTGAATTGATGCCTCTGCACTTTTTACAGTTTTTAGTGTGCTTCATCACATGACGGTCTCATGCTGGTGCTGCGTACTCCAAGATGACATATATTGTATATAGTGTCCTGAATGACTGTTTAGATTCCTGAAAGCAAGTCTTATTTGCCAAATGAGCATTCGCCACGGAGGTTATTCGGGTGCTGTGTGCCCTTGGTGATATGCTCTGCACTATGCTCACCCTAGCATTTTCTTTTTGAATCAGGTTTGCTGTCTATTCCCCGAGTCTATACTCTGTTTCTGATCTTCCTTTTCCACTTTTCATAATCTTGCTTTTCTTGGGGTTGAATTTCAGCAGCCACTTGTCTGACCAATTCTGTAGTTTGTCCAAGCCCATTTGTAGCCTTTATTTGTCCTTATCGGTCACTATTTTTTCCCTCATCAATTTTACATCTTTAGACATGGATTCATCTGACACCATCTCTTCTAGTATGTTATTCACATACATATAAATGTTTATCTAGAAACAGTGCTAGCCCTAATACCAATCCTTACGGAAATCCACGTGTTACGTTTTCCCAATTCTGACAAATCTCGGACAGTCAGATGCCTTCTTGCAGTACAAGGATATGCAGCGTACCCATCTTTCTCCTGCCTTACTTTTGTTAACTTGTCACAGAACTCAGCAGGTTTATGAGACAAGATTTACCATATCTAAACCCGTGCTAGTTTTTGTTACAAAGCCAATTCTCTCACGTGCTCCACCACTTTCCTGATCATCTCCACTGTCTTAATAGTATGCACGTCAGCGATGCTAATCTGTGGTTAACTGTTTCCACTCTGTCTCCTTTCTAAAATATTTGGACTACATTCGCTGTCTCTAGAACTCTGGCAGCTGTTAACTTAAACAGCCATAAATTTGTAGATTTATTCTAGTGGTTCAGATTGTGTTGTGTGTGCCCGTGTGTGCGCGTGCTGTTAGTCGTTAAGTGTTGAATATAACCCAGAAGACGAAAGCATCTTATAGCATCCAATGTCCAGAAGAGGACAACGAAAGAGATAGTGCCAGCGGTTAATACAAGTAACCAAGACTTTTGGCATTAGGAACCCCGGAGTCTTTCCCCATCTTTATCCCCGCCACCAGCTGCTGGTCTCAGCATAAACAAGACAGCCACGCTCATCTCAGAAGGCAACCGGTAAGTGTTTAATGTTATTCCGAATCTTAACCCAAGACACATGCCTCATCTGTAATGTGCTTATTTCAAGACACCACTCTCTGCTTTGTGTTGTTACTGTAAATTAAAATTAAAACTAGACGAGGTTTCTGTCCACCAGTGACCATTATATCAATGCGCAAATTAGTAATGCTCCACGACTGACCGAAACGCTGTTTTTTAGTTTGTGGGTTTGGTATGAATGTTTGCAGGCACGGAATTGTGGCTTACAGCTCATGCGTCACATGTGTGTGTGTCCTGGAAGGCAGCATCCAGACACGCTGTTTCCCTCTTCACTGGAAGATGCTCGGTTGTAATGAGAGATAATGTGTACTCAGGGTCTACGTCAACGTAATGTTTACGATTTTTGTCTGTAATTTTGGCGATAATATTGCATTAAAATTTTATGATTTCAAGAAGAATAGATTATAAATTGTGCAGGTCTAGGAGTTCACAATTAAGGTATGGTACAGTCCTTGTGAGTCGCTTACAGTGAATTTGATAGAACTTAGGGAACAACACAGAGACGGTAGGATGTTTGAGCAGCAACGTCCGGGTACTGAGGACAAAACTGCAAGAATTGATCAGGAAACAGAACAAGTGTTTCCTGACGCGGGTCTTCATCATATGATGACCCGCCGTTGGAGCTTTTGGTCATCTGACCGAGGCCTTCCGTTGGCTTACCGGTCGAATTTTTTTTTTTTTTTTTTTTTTTTAGTGTGTTGACCTAGCTACAATGTGCTCATATAACTGACCAGAAACAACAATGGCTGCACTCTCCTCCCCAGGGAGAAACTGCTGCCAGATAGCACCACCTCCTCGCTTGCTCTCCCCGGCTTGGAATTGCTGCTTGAGAATTGCGGTTTTTTCCCCAAGAGATGAAATAGCTTATAGCCTAAGGGAGTTCTTAAGACCCGTAATTTTAAAGGCTTCTCGAAGCCTGTCAGTGAGTTGCAATGAGTTGATGATACCTGGGTCCCAATGGACCACATGTACCAGGCATGCGAGTCCCTCGTATATGATTTTTTTTTTTTGCCCGCTTAATATCTAATGGAAGAACAAAAGTAATGAAATTTTGACAAGCATTTATTGTCTTAGTTTGAAATAACTAATGATGTTACCTCCGAGTCCTTCATAATGATGAGCTTTCACAGTGGGAGACTACACTCTCACAGTGGGAGACTACACTCTCACAGTGGGAGACTACACTCTCAGAGTGGGAGACTACACTCTCAGAGTGGGAGACTACACTCTCACAGTGGGAGACTGCACTCTCACAGTGGGAGACTGCACTCTCACAGTGGGAGACTGCACTCTCACAGTGGGAGACTGCACTCTCACAGTGGGAGACTACACTCTCACAGTGGGAGACTACACTCTCACAGTGGGAGACTACACTCTCACAGTGGGAGACTACACTCTCACAGTGGGAGACTACACTCTCACAGTGGGAGACTACACTCTCACAGTGGGAGACTACACTCTCACAGTGGGAGACTACACTCTCACAGTGGGAGACTACACTCTCACAGTGGGAGACTACACTCTCACAGTGGGAGACTACACTCTCACAGTGGGAGACTACACTCTCACAGTGGGAGACTGCACTCTCACAGTGGGAGACTGCACTCTCACAGTGGGAGACTGCACTCTCACAGTGGGAGACTGCACTCTCACAGTGGGAGACTGCACTCTCACAGTGGGAGACTGCACTCTCACAGTGGGAGACTGCACTCTCACAGTGGGAGACTACACTCCACAGTGGGAGACTGCACTCTCACAGTGGAGACTGCACTCTCACAGTGGGAGCCACTCACAGTGAGCTCACTTCACAGTGGGAGACTGGAGCACTCTCACAGTGGGAGACTGCACTCTCACAGTGGGAGACTGACTCTCACAGTGGGAGACTGCACTCCACAGTGGGAGACTGCTCTCACAGTGGGAGACTGCACTCTCACAGTGGGAGACTGCACTCTACAGTGGGAGACTGGGCATCTCACAGTGGGAGACTGACTCTCACAGTGGGAGACTGCACTCTCACAGTGGGAGACTGCACTCTCACAGTGGGAGACTGGGCTCTCACAGTGGGAGACTGGGCTCTCACAGTGGGAGACTGGGCTCTCACAGTGGGAGACTGGGCTCTCACAGTGGGAGACTGGGCTCTCACAGTGGGAGACTGGGCTCTCACAGTGGGAGACTGGGCTCTACAGTGGGAGACTGGGCTCTCACAGTGGGAGACTGGGCTCTCACAGTGGGAGACTGGGCTCTCACAGTGGGAGACTGGGCTCTCACAGTGGGAGACTGGGCTCTCACAGTGGGAGACTGGGCTCTCACAGTGGGAGACTGGGCTCTCACAGTGGGAGACTGGGCTCACAGTGGACAGCTCACAGTGGGAGACTGGGCTCTCACAGTGGGAGACTGGGCTCTCACAGTGGGAGACTGGGCTCTCACAGTGGGAGACTGGGCTCTCACAGTGGGAGACTGGGCTCTCACAGTGGGAGACTGGGCTCACAGTGGGAGACTGGGCTCTCACAGTGGGAGACTGGGCTCTCACAGTGGGAGACTGGGCTCTCACAGTGGGAGACTGGGCTCTCACAGTGGGAGACTGGGCTCTCACAGTGGGAGCTGGCTCCACAGTGGGAGACTGGGCTCACAGTGGGAGACTGGGCTCTCACAGTGGGAGACTGGGCTCTCACAGTGGGAGAGGCTATGGAGACTCTCACAGTGGGAGACTGGGCTCTCACAGTGGGAGACTGGGCTCTCACAGTGGGAGACTGGGCTCTCACAGTGGGAGACTGGCTCACAGTGGAGACGCTGGGATGGCTCTCACAGTGGGAGACTGGGCTCTCACAGTGGGAGACTGGGCTCTCACAGTGGGAGACTGGGCTCTCACAGTGGGAGACTGGGCTCTCACAGTGGGAGACTGGGCTCTCACAGTGGGAGACTGGGCTCTCACAGTGGGAGACTGCGCTCTCACAGTGGGAGACTGCGCTCTCACAGTGGGAGACTATGCTCTCACAGTTTGAGACTACGCTCTCACAGTGGGAGACTACGCTCTCACAGTTTTGGCTACACTCAGTGGGAGACTACGCTCTCACAGTGGGAGACTACACTCTCACAGTGGGAATCTGCGATACTAGACATCCAGTGTTTGGACTGGAAGGCACAAGCTAGAATAGTAACCCGATGTTTCGGTCTCTCCTTGAAAGTTACCCGAGCCTCAGCTCTTACATGCCCAGGGTTGTCTGGACAACTACGTTCATTAATCTTCCAGCATCAAGTTTTAGGTATGAGAGCGTGAAGTCATGAATCATCCAGCTGGTTAATGTCAAGGGTTACTGAAGAGCACGTTTAAATCGCAGTAATAACCACCTGCCCGTCTAACCGTGGAGAATTTACCTGCTGTAGGTAAGGCTGGCATTATACCGTATAAGTAATGCCTGGAATATTTGTGAGCTGTGAAATTCACTAATTGGCCGTGAATTGGTGTAGGTGTGAGGTGCTTGGCGGTACCTGGGGATAATAAGATTTATGTCTCTGTGTAATGTTCAATTTTATCTGACTTATTTCATATGTACGTGTATTTATGTGTATATTTTTGTGTGTTTGTGTGGAGTTCAGCTTCTGGTCCTGCCTCGTTCACCTTTGCCAGTAGTGATCGTCTGGTGTGTATATATATATTATAATCACGGGGGAGCGCTGAACCCGTAGGATTATACAGCGAATGTGATGGGGGGGGGGGATTGGAAGGTATTCAGGCTCAATTCAGGGAACCGGAGCACATATCCAATTCCCTAGATCAAGAGCCCCTCACCAGCGTCTGGTGTGTAGCTGTAGAATATCTAAACCATACCACGGGTGAGGTTAGAACCCGCGATCAGAGTCTCAAAACTCCAGACCGTCGCGTTAGCCACTGGGCCAGCTAGCTTTAATAAGATTCATCCAACTAGGTATATTTCTACACCATAGGAAGGTTAGCATAGGCACCACTGTGTCCACAAATACTAGAGGGAGATTAGTCTGTAAAAACTTGCATTTGTGGACACAGTGGTGCCTATGCTAACCTTCCTATGATGTAGAAATATACCTAGTCGGATGAATCTTATTGAAGCTAGCTGGCCCAGTGGCTAACGCGACGGTCTAGAGTTTTGAGACTGATTGCGGGTTCTAATCCCACCCGTCGTATGGTTTGTTTGCAATCGTGTCATTACGATTTCGTGAGTCATGTAGAACAGCTGGTCGGTACACCTAGTCGGGACTGCTAGTTTAAAATACGCGTGAGTTTCCCTATCTCCTAATATCATGTTTATTTTTCCCCCTATAATCTACCTTGTTCATAATTACTATCGTATTTGCTTTGTCTGCGACACAATTGTCCTCAAAGATTTGTTAAGTTATACTTCCATGAATTAAGAAAAGGTCCTAGACTTGACCTTACGAAAGCAGGCAAAGCAAATGCGATAGTAATTATGAACAAGGTAGATTATATAGGACAGGTAGTTAAGGGAAACTGACGTGCCCCTTAACTACCTGTTTGCAGTAGCAGTAGTAGAGCAATTATCGTGGTTTCCAGTCGTCTCTAATTAGCCGTAGATTTTTTTAATCGTCTATAATAGTGGCACACTGCCTCCTCTTAGATCCCATTCCTCGCATCGACACTCCCTTTGTTAAAAAAAAAAATAACTATTGCTGGACCTTCTAATTTCATAAAAAAATGATCTACAATGTACTGTATCATATATGTTATTCTCCTAAATTATCATCACATCTTGTGTTTTTCACCGAAGCAAATATAATGTTTTCAGAGTGATAAATGATTTAGAAAACTGACAACTTGAAGAATGAGACACTTAGGCAACATATAGGAATCTTTATTGAGGAAACGTTTCGCCACACAGTGGCTTCATCAGTCCAGTACAAAGAAGAATGGTGTGAAGAGAGGAGTAGTTTGAGGTAATCAGTCCCTCAGCCTGGAATAGATGTGTTCAGTCCATCAAGATTGATGGTCTTCGAGCATTAAGACACTGAAAAGACGTTTCTCGCACCTGGACCCAAGAAGCCCCTGGTGGACAAAACATCCTCAATAATACTCACATACCGCCAATGACAGTGTTGCCAGCGATTTTCTCACTGTTATTTTTCATAATTATTCTGGCGATAACTTCTTGTGTATAATCACTGAGTTCCATTTCTTTCTTAGAAGTTCTTAGACCTTCCTCGTAGTAGTAATTAGTGCCAAGGTTTATTCACACACAGATATATACATATATATCTGTAGTGGAGGAAAGGCGGGGTAGGGGTCGGCCTAGGAAAGGTTGGAAGGACGGGGTAAAGGAGGTTTTGTGTGCGAGGGGCTTGGACTTCCAGCAAGCATACGTGAACGTATTAGATAGAAACGAATGGAGACAAATGGTTTTAGAACTTGACGTGCTGTTGGAGTGTGAGCAAGGTAATGTTTATGAAGGGATTCAGGAAAACCGGCAGGCCAGACTTGAGTGTAAGCACGCCTCTGGCAAGACAGTGATGGAGTGAATGATGAAAGTTTTTTGGGGGGCCACCCTGCCTTGGTGGGAGACGGCCGATGTGTTAATTAAAAAAATATATATATTGGTATGGAACCTGTTATCGCTTTATAATTTTTATGGAACTTATTTTCAACCCTTCTCACTCTTTCTATTCTCTTTCTCTCCCTAGTCTCCCCAATTCTCTCTCCCTTGCCTGTCTTCTCTCTCACTTTCTCCCTATCCCCCTTGCCTCCGTCCCTCGCACATCATCTTAATAAGAGCGCTGCAGCAACAGAACTTCTCTGTTGTGTTGCAGTGTTCTGGTTTTTGCTGCAGCTGGAGCAACCATCAACTTGAATTGCTACAGTGGTCGCCAGTTTGATGACTTCCGGATTGATGTCGTTCTACTGCACTTTCTACTTGACAGGTAGAAAAAATGAACATTATAAGTGTTCTGGATACCTTGAAGGTTTTTGTCTGTGTTCACCGTGTTATGTTTTGTGGGGGTCAGTTCTCAGCTACTGACCCAGCCTTCTATACTGCACTCTTGAAACTGTGTATAGTTGCCCTCCACTGTGACTCTTGTGCGTCTTGCAACTTTGTCCTTACGCATCGCATTTTCAATCCGTTCTTTCCCACCTCGTCAAATCATCCGAGTATCATGTACGTCGTAATTACGTTTTCCCTGGTACTTCCGAGGTCGTTAATTTTAGTTAAGTTTGTCTCTGTCGTAGCTAAATCCTCGCAGCTCTAGAACAAGTCTTGTTGCAGACATCTGGATTTTTTTTTTTTTGAGTTTGTGAAGATGGTTGACCAAGTATGGGTGCCGTGCTGGTGCTTAGTACCCTAGGATAGACTTGACATATGCCGTACACGAAGTTCTTAAGGAATTTTTGTGAAGATGTCTGAAAACACTTCAAATATTCACTTGGCCTCGCCTATGCTGCCGAAGTTACGCAGTTTACGCATTCCTCTGGTGATATGTTTGATGCGATGTTCACCTCCAGATCTTTTGTCTTGCGTCATAGTTGTTGTGTTTGACCTTCCAGACTGTGCAATTTTCTCTCCCACCTCAATTTACATGGTATTGCACCTGAATATATACACCGTGAGGTGTATGTTTCTGTGTTTATACAAAGGGGGAGAGAGTTTACCTTAATCCATACTTTAGGGATTAAAGTACTCTTGATTGGTGACTTGTAGCCTTACTGACCTTCGTGCAGTCGACTGGGATAACCAGCCATCCATGGCGGTCCAAGCTGCCAGTCCTGGCCAGTTACTCGGCAGAAAACAAGACTGAGATTACCAGATATTGAATTAAAGACACGTAAAGTTATTGAACCTGGCTTCACCTGTTGTAGGGTGGATATAGTTCCGCAGCGGGCGAAATGTTGTTAGGTAAATTGTTAACTCTGTTGAGGTGTCTTATATTCAGTATTTCTTGTCTTTCGTCATCTGCCCACCATAGCAGAAGCTGCCTCTCTACCCTCCATAAATGACAAGGGTGTAACTGTACTCACCTAGTTGTGGTTGCAGGGGTCGAGTCATAGCTCCTTGCCATGGCTCCTGTGTGTGTGTGTGTGTGTGTGTGTGTGTACTCACCTATTTTCTCTCCTTTTTGTGGTTGCAGGGGTCGAAACTCAGCTCCTGGTCCCGTCTCTTCACTGATCGCTACTAGGTCCTCTCCCTGCTCCATGAGCTTTATCATACCTCGTCTTAAAGCTATGTATGGTTCCTGCCTCCACTACATCACTTTCCAGACTATTCCACTTCCTGACAACTCTGTGACTGAAGAAATACTTCCTAACATCCCTTTCACTCATCTGAGTCCTTCAACTTCCAATTGTGACCCCTTGTTTCTGTGTCCCCTCTCTGGAACATCCTGTCTCTATCCACCTTGTCTATTCCACGCAGTATTTTATATGTCGTAATCATGTCTCCCCTAACCCTCCTGTCCTCCACTGTTGTCAGGCCGATTTCCCTTAATCTTTCTTCGTAGGACATTCCCTTTAGCTCTGGAACTAACTTTGTTGCAAACCGTTGCACTTTCTCTAACTTCTTGACGTGCTTGACCAGGTATGGGTTCCAAACTGGTGCTGCATACTCTAGTATGGGCCTGACGTACACGGTGTACAGTGTCTTGAACGATACCTTACTTAGGTATCGGAACGCTATTATCAGGTTTGCCAGTCGCCCATATGCTGCAGCAGTTATCTGGTTGATGTGTGCTTCCGGAGACGTGCTTGGTGTTATACTCACCCCAAGATCTTTCTCCTTGAGTGAGGTTTGCAGTCTTTGGCCACCTAGCCTATACTCTGTCTGCGGTCTTCTTTGCCCTTCCCCGATCTTCATGACTTTGCATTTGGCAGGGTTAAATTCGAGAAGCCAGTTGCTGGATCAAGTGTCCAGCCTGTCCAGGTCTCTTTGAAGTCCTGCTTGATCCTCATCTGATTTAATTCTCCTCATTAACTTCACATCATCTGCGAACAGGGACACTTCTAAGTCTATCCCGTCCGTCCGTGTGTGTGTGTGTACGTGGTTGTGACATTACATTGACCATCCTGACGGTGTCATGTCACTGCTTTGTTATCATGCGTTACAATGACATGACCGAACTCGCCACTCGGGCAACTGTGGCGAATGACGCTATAGAAGATTATCGGAAAGGAACTAGAATGAGCGAATAGAATAACGTTGCCAGTCATTCTGTTCGGCCACGGCCTTTCATTCTGTTTATTCACGGTCCGTCATTCTGTCGAGATGATTCTGTCAACGCTTACTATTTACCGTCATTCAGATATCAGTTCCGGTGATTTCTCTCTCCCTCACCCCCACGCCCTCACCCCCTCTCCCTCTCCTCCTCCCCCACCCCCTCTCCTTTACTCCTATCCATTTCGCCTCTTGTTCCTCCCTCCCCCGCTGTTGTAACAGAGTGACGTGTGTCATTCCTGTTTCAAGGCCGATGTCTTGCCCAATTTGACGGCCTTCCGGCAATTATTACCACTAGTTTAAAAAAAAAAAAGAACATTGAATTTTTTTTTAAACGTTTCCCTTCGTATATAAAATTATAAACGCTAGTGTTATAAATATACACACACACACGTCGAGGAGAGGGACTGTAGTGGAAGGGAGACATAGAATAGGGGAGGGGGATGAGGAGGGGAAAAAGGTAGAGAAGAGAGGCAAAGCTCTGTGATGAGTTAGGTTTGCGTAAGCTGCTGCTTATTAAGCTCAAGAGCTTGATTGAAATTGCAAGAGGATTCGTACCTGTGGCACACCTGTGTAACTGTAATGTGTGTGTGTGTGTGTGTGTGTGTGTGTGTGTGTGTGTGTGTGTGTGTGTGTGTGTGTGTGTGTGTGTGTGAAGCATTTGTTTATAGTGGAGTTCCTGTACTAGGCAACAGATGGGGTACAAACGCTACGCAGGTGTATAGAAAGCTCACCAGGTGAATAGAAACTGTAAGCAGGTGCATAAAAGAAAATCAGGTGCATAGAAAACGGTATCAGTGTATAGAAAACGATCAGCAGGTGTATAGAAAACGATGGAGTGCGCGTCTGTTCAACAACTTATCTAACGATAAACTTAGTTATTTGTTTGTTGTTGTGATGGGAGCTGTTTATCTGCACGTGGGATGTTTACTGATTGGACTCCCGGGCGACCGACTCAAAATCTTGCGGTTACAAACAGCCTCTGAACTTTAAAATCAAATGATCTGTATTTACATATAAAAATCATCCGTAGTGTGTTGGTATTGGTTGTCATGTTCAGTGCTGATACGGCGGGAATAAACTGTTGAAAAGCCTTGTATTCTTCATTCTTATTTAGTCTAGTGATGTACCTAATGCGTCCCTAGCGATGTATTTAGTGTTCTCCCATTGATGTACCTGTTGTGTCCCTGCCTTCCAGCTGTTTTCGGAGACTCGCTCACTCAAATGATTTACGCGGGCGGGCGCCACACGGGGCTGTAGTTCGCCCAATGTTTTTTTTCTGGTGTAAATTGCTATGCGTCTTCCTCGCTCACCTTCCTGGGTGTACAATGTTAGTGACTTAATTAATGCGTTCTCAGTAACATACGTTTTTCAGTTTGTGCGGAGAGTGTGTGAGAGGCAGAGAGGAAGGTTTAAGGGAGGATGATGGGTTCAAAGCTCGATAACATCAGGTTCAGTCCATCACTGGCAGAGAAGGGTGAAAAGGGGAGGGGGAGAGGGGAGGGGTAGGATGGAATTGCCTGTTGGGACCGAGAGAACACCAGGGTACGACCTGTGACGCAACTACCAGGGTACGACCTGTGATGCAACTACCAGATACATGGGGGGAGGACTGGAAGTATGGTTAAACATGCACAACTGTCACCATGATCTGTATTAATGTGCGAGTTTCTCTCACACACTCACTCACTCACTCACACTCACACTCATTCACTCTAAAGAATTGCAAGGCTGAAGCATATTTTTTGACAGAAATCACAGTAAGTCAGTCTCTCGAGGCACACAACTGAATGAACTCAGCAACACAAGCAAGGCTGACACTGAACAATTGTTCAGGAACCTGAGGAAGGAACCATTCAGGAACCATTCAGGAGCATGAACAAGGAACCATTGAGTAGGTGGAACAAATTATTCAGATGGTCCATTAGGCTCTGTATCCCCCCCCCAAATCATCCTACGGATTTAGAGCTTCCTCATAAACGTGATAATACTGACGAAACTGACGTTCGAAATATATTTTATTTACTGTTCATTTAAACAAAATTGGATACATCAACAGTGTGCTGTTACACATATACAGTAATTACAAAGTGGGAACTGAACCCAGTTCTAATGAATTAGCCGAACACACTGAAAAAAATTATATATACAAAAGGAATGTGCTCAGCGAGTAGAAATCCTGCCTAACTAACTTAATTGAATTCTCTTGTATATTGAATAAGAACAGAGGGAGCAGATTGCACATTCTTAGATTTTCAAAGGCCATTGACAAGGTCCTTTAAAGGAGACTTAATCTGTGGAGTGGAAGAACTGGCGGGGTGAGAGAGAGGGTACCTTCGTAGCTAAGGCATTATTTAACAAACACAAGGAAGAGTCATGGGACAGGTTGTATACACCGGCAGGTGTGTGTGCGTGTTAGTTATTGTGTGTGTGTTAGTTATTGTGCGTGTTAGTTATTGTGTGTGTGTTATTTATTGTGTGTGTGTGTGTGTTATTGTGTGATTGTGTGTGTGTGTTATTGTATGTGTGTGTGTTATTGTGTGTGTGTTAGTTATTGTATGTGTGTGTTATTGTGTGTGTTGTGTGTGTGTGTGTTATTGTGTGTGTGTAGCTCTGAGTATACACAATTCAGAGTTGCTTTAATTCGTGTTTTAGGGAATAGTGTACACTCACGTGTGTGTGTGTGCGCGCGCGCGCCACACACACACACAGACAAACACACACACACACACCTGCAGGTGTTTAATACTAGTAGTAATATTTCTCAGCAACCGGGAGCCACAGTCACCCTCAGGTAGGTGAGAATTACCTTCACTCATCTTGTGGCTGCCTCGGTGTTATGGTAGGAGGTGATGGTGTGGCCAAGGTGAGCGTGCACTCGCCCAGTTGTGCCTGCGGGGGGTCGAACCCACCTTCATGCCTTAGCCTCATGAATTTTAAGTCTACTGACGCCTTTGTTTACTCTCCTCTCGGCTCTCTTATCTTATATATTTTGTAATTCCACTACTTCACTTTTTTAATTTTTTTTAGAATATTGTAAGTTGCAACACTGAAGCAACACTCTCCTTATTTTGCAAAGCAACACACGCTTATAATTGTTTTAATAATAATAATAATATAATAATATATAGGTAGTAGGTTGGTAGACAGCAACCACTCAGGGAGGTACTACCATCCTGCCAGGTGACTGTGAAACAGAAACCTGAAACTGTTTTACATGATGGTAGGATTGCTGGTGTCTTTTTTCTGTCTCATAAACATGCAAGATTTCAGGTACGTCTTGCTACTTCTACTTACACTTAGGTCACACTACGCAAACATGTACACGTTTATGTATACACACTCATCTGAGTTTTCTTTGATTCTATCTTAATAGTTCTTGTTCTTATTGCTTTTCCCTTTCATATCCATGGGGAAGTGGAATAAGAATCTTTCCTCCGTAAGCCATGCGTGTTGTAAAAGTCAACTAAAATGCCGGGAACAATGGGCTAGTAACCCCTTTTCCTGTATAGCTTACTAAAAAGAAGAAGAAGAAAACCGTCAAAGTGGGATGTTTGAATGTGCGTGGATGTTGTGCGAATGATAAGAAAGAGATGATTGTAGATGTTATGAATGAAAAGAAGCTGGATGTCCTGGCTTTAAGTGAGACAAAGCTGAAGGGGGTACCTGGAGTCTACCTGGAGAGAATTCCAGGGGTCAACGCCCCCGCGGCCCGGTCCGTGACCAGGAGAGTTTCAGCGGAGAGAAATAAATGGGATTAGATCAGGGGTTTCAAATAGAGTTAGAGCTAAAGAAGGAGTGGCAATAATGTTGAATAATCAGTTATGGCAGGTAAAGAAGGAATATAAATGTATAAATTCAAGGATTATGTGGAGTAAAATAAGGGTCGGATGCGAAAAGTGGGTTATAGTAAGTGTTTATGCACCTGGAGAAAAGAGAAGTGTAGAGGAGAGAGAGATTTTGGGAAATGTTGAGTGAGTGTGTGGGAGTTTTGAACCAAGTGAGAGAGTAATTGTGGTTGTGGATCTTAATGCTAAAGTGGGGAAAATGTTGTGGATGGAGTAGTAGGTAAATTTGGGGTGCCAGGGGTAAATGTAAATGGGGAAACCATAAATTTAGCTATGTCTAGAAAGAGGTTTGGTAATAAGTAATACATATTTTATGAAAAAGAGGATAAATAAATATACAAGGTATGATATAGCACGTAAGGAAAGTAGTTTGTTGGATTATGTATTGGTGGATAAAAGGTTGATGAGTAGGCTCCAGGATGTACATGTTTATAGAGGGGCAACGGATATATCAGATCATTATTTGGTTGTAGCTACAGTTAGAGTAAAAGGTAGATGGGACAAAAGAAATGGCAACAGCAAGTAAGAGAGAGGTAAAAGTGTATAAACTAAGGGAGGAGGAAGTTAGGGGGAGATATAAGCAACTATTGGCAGAAAGGTGGGCTAGTGCAAGTAGGAGTAGTGGGGGTTGAAGAGATTGGAATAGTTTTAAAAATGCAGTATTAGAATGTGGGGCAGAAGTTTGTGGTTATAGGAGGGTGGGTGCAGGAGGAAAGAGGAGTGAGTGGTGGAATGAAGAAGTAAAGGGTGTGATAAAAGAGAAAAAGTTAGCTTATGAGAGGTTTTTACAAAACAGAAGTGTTAATAGAAGAGCAGAGTATATGGAGAGTAAAAGAAAGGTGAAGAGAGTGGTGAGAGAGTGCAAAAGAAGAGCGGATGAAAGAATGGAGAGGCTCTGTCAAGAAATTTTGCTGAAAACAAGAAAATTTTTGGAGTGAGATAAACAAGGTAAGAAAGCCTAGGGAACGAATGGATTTGTCAGTTAAAAACAGAGTAGGGGAGTTAGTAGATGGGGAGCTGGAGGTATTGGGTAGATGGCGGGAATATTTTGAGGAACTTTTAAATGTCGATGAAAAAAGGGAGCCGGTAATTTCATGTACTGGCCAGGGAGGTACAACATCGTTTAGGAGTGAAGAAGAGCAGAATGTGAGTGTGGGGAGGTGCGTGAGGCATTACGTAGAATGAAAGGGGTAAAGCAGCTGGAATTGACGGAATCATGACAGAAATGTTAAAAGCAGGGGGATATAGTGCTGGAGTGGTTGGTATTTTTGTTTAATAAATGTATGAAAGAGGGAAGGTACCTAGGGATTGGCAGAGAGCATGTATAGTTCCTTTATATAAAGGAAGGGGATAAAAGAGAGTGTAAAAATTATAGGGAATAAGTTTACTGAGTATACCAGGTAAGTGTATGGCAGGGTTATTATTGAAAGAATTAGAGGTAAGACAGAGAGTAGGATTGCAGATGAGCAAGGAGGCTTTAGAGTGGGTAGAGGATGTGTAGATCAAGTGTTTACAGTGAAGCATATATGTGAACAGTATTTAGATAAAGGTAGAGAAGTTTTATTGCATTTATGGATTTAGAAAGGCATATGATAGAGTGGATAGGGAGCAATGTGGCAAATGTTGCAAGTGTATGGAATAGGTAGCAAGTTACTGAAGGCTGTAAAGAGTTTTTATGAGGATAGTGAGGCTCAGGTTAGGGTGTGTAGGAGAGAGGAGATTACTTCCGGTAAAAGTAGGTCTTAGACAGGGATGTGTAATGTCACCATGGTTGTTTAATATATTTATAGATGGGGTTGTAAAAGAAGTAAATGCTAGGGTGTTGGGGAGAGGGGTGGGATTAAATTATGGAGAATTAAATGCAAAATGGGAGTTGACACAGTTACTTTTGCTGATGATACTGTGCTTATGGAGATTCTAAAGAAAAGTTGCAAAGGTTAGTGGACGAGTTTGGGAGAGTGTGTAAAGGTAGAAAGTTAAAAGTGAACATAGATAAGAGTAAGGTGATGAGGGTATCAAACGATTTAAATAAAAAATTGGATATCACATTGGAGAGAGGATTATGGAAGAAGTAAATGTTTTCAGATATTTGGGAGTTGACGTGTCAGCGGATGGGTTTATGAAGGATGAGGTTAACATAGAATTGATGAAGGAAAAATGTGAGTGGTGCATTGAGGTATCTGTGGAGACAAAAACGTTATCCATGGAGGCAAAGAAGGAATGTAGAAAGTATAGTGGACCAACACTCTTATATGGGTGTGAAGCATGGGTTGCAAATGCTGCAGCGAGGAGGCTGGAGGCAGTGGAGATGTCATGTCTAAGGGCAATGTGTGTGTAAATATTATGCAGAAAATTCGGAATGTGGAAATTAGGAGAAGGTGTGGAGTTACTAAAAGTATTTGTCAGAGGGCTGAAGAGGGTTGTTGAGGTGGTTTGGTCATTTAGAGAGAATGGATCAAAGTAGAATGACTTGGAGAGCGATAAATCTGTAGGGAAGGAAGGCGGGTAGGGTCGTCCTAGAAAAGGTTGGAGGGAAGGGGTAAAGGAGGTTTTGTGGGCGAGGGGCTTTGACTTCCAGCAAGCATGTGTGAGCGTGTTAGATAGGAGTAAATGGAGACGAATGGTTTTTGGGACATGACGATCTGTTGGAGTGTGAGCAGGGTAACATTTTGTGAAGGGATTCAGGGAAACCAGTTAATTGATTTAGTTGGACTTGAGTCCTGGAAATGGGAAGTACAATGCCTGCACTTTAAAGGAGGGGTCTGAGATAGTGACAGCTGGGAGGACTTTTCTCAGCTGTCGTATCTGAGTTCCTCTGCAAAGACAGTGATTATGTATGAGTGTGGTGAAAGTGTTGAATGATGATGAAAGTATTTTCTTTTTGGGGATTTTCTTTCTTTTTGGGTCACCCTGCCTCGGTGGGAGACGGCCGACTTGTTGAAAAAAAAAAAAATAATAATAATATATTTACTACAAGTACATGTACATGGTATACAGGCCTAGCTGACATCAATGACATATTACTAAATAGAAAGCTCCTTGTTATGCTAAGCATTTCGGGCAAATTAGGTCAGTTTTGTCCCAGGATGCAACCCACACCAGGTACCCATTTTAAACTGATGGGTGAACATGGACAGGGACAGCAGGTGTCTTATGGAAACACGTAAAAAATGTTTTCCAGCCGTACCGGAGGAGATTCGAACCCCGGACCTCAGTGTGTGAGCTGAGTGAGCTAGCGATCTTCGACAAGCCACACTTAGTTAGCTCGTCCCTGTTCGTATCCCTTCTCAACATTCCTGTTTCTCTGGGTGTTCAGCTTCCATCTGTGTCCTCTTGTTCTGCTCCCATTCTCTTATCAAATGTTTCCCAGTCCACCCTGTCAGTCCACCCTGTCAGTCCACCCTGTCAGTCCACCTTGTCAGTCCACCTTGTCAGTCCACCCTGTCAGTCCACCCTGTCAGTCCACCCTGTCAGTCCACCCTGTCAGTCCACCCTGTCAGTCCACCCTGTCAGTCCACCCTGTCAGTCCACCCTGTCAGTCCACCCTGTCAGTACACCCTGTCAGTATACCCCACGTGATTACTTGTCCCTCACCTTTCGCTAATCCATTAGTGTGAACTTTCTTTCTGTAATTACTTCCGTTTAGTAATTAAGGAACCAGACACTCGCCGGCCAACATGTCTGAATTGTCATTAATCTCTATTTCACATACAATTACACAAAACAAAGGCAGCTTCTGAAAACAAATCACTACTACTATTACTACTACTATTACTACTACTCATAGCATGACCAGTAGGCTTACTGCAACTCTTACGTTCTTAATTTGGCCCCACCTTCTGCACATTACCCTATTTCTTGTGCATATCCTGTGTCCGTGTATTGTTTGTATTGGCTAGATGATAATCCTGGAGAGCGAAACGTTGCTCTTGATGGGCGCCTCAGGAGAGAGATGTGGAGTGATACCTTCCCCAGGCCAGTGTCTGTCTGATGCTAAGAGTTACTTCCCCTGTAAGTGATACTCCCTTGTCACTTCTAGCTACCTACTTGGAGGGTATTCCGGGGACCAACGCCCCCGCGGCCCGGTGCACGACCAGGCCTCCCGGTGGATCAGGGCCTGATCAACCAGGCTGTTACTGCTGGCCGCACGCAGTCCAACGTACGAACCACAGCCCGGCTGATCCGGCACTGACTAGGTATCTGTCCAGCTCCCTCTTGAAAACAACCAGGGGTCTATTGTTAATGCCCCTTATGGCTGGTGGAAGGCTGTTGAACAGTCTTGGGCCCCGGACACTTATGGGGTTTTCTCTTAGTGTACCAATGACGCCCCTACGTTTCACTGGGGGTATGTTACATCGCCTGCCAAGTCTTTTGCTTTCGTAGGGAGAGATTTATGTGATGCAGATTAGGGACCAGTCCCTCTAGGATCTTCCAGGTGTAGATTATGACGTATCTCTCTCGCCTGCGCTCCGGTGAGTACAAGTCAAGTGCTTCCAGGCGTTCCCAGTAGTTAAGGTGTTTGATGGAACTTATACGTGCAGTAAAGGTTCTCTGTAATTCTCTAAATCTGCAATTTCACCTGCCTTGAATGGAGATGTTAATGTACAGCAGTATTCCAGCCTAGAGAGAACAAGTGATTTAAAAGGATCATCATTGGCTTAGCATCTCTTGTCTTGAATGTTCTCATTATCCATCCCATCAGTTTCCTCGCAGATGTGATAGTGGTATTGTTGTGGTCCTTGAAGGTAAGATCTTTGACATTACCACTCCCAGGTCCTTCACATTGCTTTTCCGCTCTATTGTGTGATTAGAGTTTGTAATATACTCAGTTCTAGCTATTATTTCCTCCAGTTTTCCATAACAGAGTAGTTGGAATTTGTCTTCATTGAACATCATATTGTTCTCCGTTGCCCATTGGAAAACTTGGTTTATATCTTCTTGGAGATTTGTCGTGTCCTCAATGAATGACACTCATGCAGATCCTAGTATCGTCTGCAAAGGATGATACAGTGCTCAGCCTCAGCCTTATTGCTCTCCACTTAATCCAATTGAATTCCCGAAACCATTTGTCGAACTATTCGTGCACTGTGTATGTGTGCTCAGCGTATTCTGCTAGTGTGAATAGATTTTCACCTCCTGATGGCCAGTCTCTTAGTTCCGATCATATCTGCTTTGGAATCCGTTTAAAAATGTTTGCCTGCGCGACATCAACTTGCTCATTCCACTTTCTAAATATCTGTACAGTGAAGTGTTTCCATACCTTCCTGGTGGTTCATTTGGGTGTTCAGGCTACATTTATGTCCTCTGATTCTGGTCTCTCCATGACAACCTGTTCCTCACAACTCTGTCGATGCCTCTTGAGTATATTGTATCTCTTAATCATGTCTGACCTGTCATGTCTGACCTGTGCCTTCACTCTTTCACTGAAGATACTAGCGAAATTCCACAAATAATAAATTATGTAGAACAGGACGATAATAAACTACGCACGATTGGGGTAACTAGTGACATGGTCCTCAGACAGACAGAGAAATTAAAACCTAACAAATCCCCAGGCCCTGATGAACTGTTTGCAAGGGTTTTAAAGGAATGTAAAGAGGAATTTAGCATTCCTTTGTGACTCGACCCATGCAACCACAACTAGGTGAGTGCACACACACATAGGGGTTCCTCAAGGGTCAGTCCTAGGACCGGTGCTGTTTCTGGTATATGTGAATGACATGACTGAAGGGATAGACTCAAAAGTGTCCTTAATTGCGCCGCTGATAGAACACACACACACACACACACACGACCAGTGAAAAGGCGGGGCCAGGAGCTATGACTCGACCCTGCAACCACAATCAGGTGAATTGGGTGAGTACACACACACACGCACACACACGACCAGGGAAGAGGCGGGGCCAGGAGCTATGACTCGACCCCTGCAACCACAATCAGGTGAATTAGGTGAGTACACACACACACACACTCACACACACACGAAGTTTAAAAACAATCTTTTTCTTTCATTTTGTTTACCTTTTATCGTTCTACAAGAGGAGTCTTCAGAATAGCGTGAGAAACAACGAAGACAGATCAAACCAGGACATGTTTCCCAGCTGGGCAGCACTGTGGAACACGAGATGAAGAGGAGTCTCAGGGAAGACAACAGGTGCTGTGATATGAAAGATAAGTCCTAGGGAAGACAACAGGTGCTGTGAGATGAGAGAGAAGTCCTAGGGAAGACAACAGGTGCTGTGAGATGAGAGAGAAGTCCTAGGGAAGACAACAGGTGCTGTGAGATAAAGAGAAGTCCTAGGGAAGACAACAGGTGCTGTGAGATGAAGAGAAGTCCTAGGGAAGACAACAGGTGCTGTGAGATAAGAGAAGTCCTAGGAAGACAACAGGTGCTGTGAGATAAGAGAAAGTCCTAGGGAAGACAACAGGTGCTGTGAGATAAGAGAGAAGTCCTAGGGAAGACAACAGGTGCTGTGAGATAAGAAGAAGTCCTAGGGAAGACAACAGGTGCTGTGAGATAAGAGAGAAGTCCTAGGGAAGACAACAGGTGCTGTGAGATGAAAGAAATCCAGGGAAGACAACAGGTGCTGTGAGATGAAAGAAATCCAGGGAAGACAACAGGTGCTGTGAGATGAGAGAGGAGTCTCAGGGGAAGACAACAGGTGCTGTAAGATGAAAGATAAATCCCAGGGAAGACAACAGGTGCTGTGAGATGAGAGAGAAGTCCTAGGGAAGACAACAGGTGCTGTGAGATGAGAGAGGAAGTCTAGGGAAGACAACAGGTGCTTTGATATGAAAAGAAGTCCTAGGGAAGACAACAGGTGCTGTGAGATGAAAGAGAAATCCCAGGGAAGACAACAGGTGCTGTGAGATGAGAAGAAGTCCTAGGGAAGACAACAGGTGCTGTGAATGAAGAGAAATCCCAGGGAAGACAACAGGTGCTGTGAGATGAGAGAGAAGTCCCAGGGAAGACAACAGGTGCTGTGAGATGAGAGAGAAGTCCCAGGAAGACAACAGGTGCTGAGATGAGAGAGAGTCCCAGGGAAGACAACAGCTGCTGTGAGATGAGAGAAGTCAAGGGAAGACACAGGTGCTGTGAGATGAGAGAGAAGTCCCAGGAAGACAACAGGTGCTGTGAGATGAGAGAAGTCCCAGGGGACAAAAGTGCTCTGCTAATCAGTTATTGAATAGACATGTACAGTGTGCTTTCACATAAGATATTTTTCATGTGGGGATTTTAATCCCAGAGAGAACTAATTTGAGGTTATTGAAATAATTGAAAAGTAAAGAAAGTTACAAAAGGCTGATTAAAAATAAACTCTATAGGACTAGAGAGGATAGCACCTTAGGTCTTAAAAAATGTGCAGCTGAGCTATGCTATCACGTTGGAAAATATCTATGATTTCACTACAGGAAGGTAAATTAGTTAACACGTGGAAGAGGGCACATATTGCCTACATTAAAAAAAAAAAAAAGGTGGCAGGAAGACCCTTTCAACTATAGGCCGGTTTCGTTGACAAGTGTTGTAAAATATTAGAAAAAGTCATTAAAACAGCAACACTTAGAAAATAACAACCGACTAACTGGTAAACAATTTGGTTTTCGTAAAGGACACAAGTGCAATTAATGTGACATTTTACTGTGGCAACGTTTCGCTTTCAGGAGCTTTGTCAAGTCGGTAGGGCTCGACAAAGCGAAACGTTCCACAATACAATGTCACATTAGTTGCTCTTGTGTCCTTTCACCCAACATATTGTAGGTAATTCTACCAAAATTATTTGTTTTGTTTTCGGTCTGCACGTTCATGTGTATCATTTTTTATTATGAGAGAATTACGGAAAATTGTTGAAGAAATGGATGGGCAGATTGTATTACCCAGACTTTAAGAAAATTGCAAAATATGAGAGGAATAAAGGAAAATATTACAGTGGATGAGGGACTTATTTGTTTGATAGAAAAATGCAGTTTTGAGAGGAAAATGGTTTGCACGGAGGACGTCTCAAGTGGGGTGCCACAAGGGTCTGTACTTACCCCAATAATGTTTCAAATTTATGTAAATGATTAAACGGAAGGAATAAAAAAATTATGTAAATGTTTGCAATTGATGCAAAAATCTTATGTAAAATTAATAATAAAAATTACTATTTACAAGAGGATCTGGATAAACTGGCCACATAAAGTATTAGATGGATGATAGAATTTAATGTAGATAAATGCTAATAGAAAAGGGAGATAGTGAAATCAGGCCACGTGAAGGATATAGACTGTGTGAGAAAATATTGAAAGTATCAGACAGACAGAGAGAGAGAGAGAGAGAGAGAAGAGGATCCAGGACGAGTTATAGTCAACAAAAAATGTCACCGGAAGATCATATAAATGAAAGTGAGAGAAACTCTTATGTTACACTGGCAGACTCTAAAGTAACTGACAAATATCTAGGTATTTAACACGTTACAGGGAACTCTCGGGTTTGGCGCTTCTTCATCAACGTAATAATAATAAAAATAATAGTCTGTGGTTTATGGATTTACCTCATTTTCTGTGCGTTGTTCAGAGCACTTCTCCGTAACGCATTTGTTTACACATTTCTATGTCAGAACAAGTCTGTTAAGTGCATTACCAGCCTCTCTCTCTCTCTCTCTCTCTCTCTCTCTCTCTCTCCTCTCTCTCTCTCTCCTCCCCATCATTGGAGTGCAGATAATGACCCGTGAAGGTATGTAGATGGAGGCCAGTGGGTGTGTATATAGATGGAGTTGATGCTGGCTTTATGTAGATGCAACCTTGTGTGTGTACTCGCCTAATTCTCACCCAGTTCTTGAACATTTATACATGGTGCGGGTTCCAAACTGGTGCAGTTACTCGAGAATTAATAGTATGAAATGGAGTGCACAGCGACTTGACTGATTGTCTAAGGGGGTGAAAAGAGTTCCCTCAGGTGCCACTTGTACACATTCCTCTGGTGTGAGTGAGTGAGACCAAAGACTGACACAGATATCAGCCACTGACAAAGGCAGCTCCCACTGAGGAAACACTAGAGGGTAAAAAGCTGTGTGCACACCTAACAAATAAATGTACAAGATTTTTCCACGTTTGCACAGCATCAGATGTTGAATGAAGGGAAGACTGGGGACGGTCCTGGGTGACTTCTGGGGAGATGGAAGGTCCTGGGTGACTTCTGGGGAGATGGAAGGTCCTGGGTGACTTCTGGGGGGGATGGAGGGTCCTGGGTGACTTCTGGGGAGATGGAAGGTCCTGGGTGACTTCTGGGGAGATGGAAGGTCCTGGGTGACTTCTGGGGAGATGGAAGGTCCTGGGTGACTTCTGGGGAGATGGAAGGTCCTGGGTGACTTCTGGGGAGATGGAAGGTCCTGGGGGTCCTGGGTGACTTCTGGGGAGATGGAAGGTCCTGGGGCGGTCCTGGGTGACTTCTGGGGAAATGGAAGGTCCTGGGGACGGTCCTGGGTGACTTCTGGGGAGATGGAAGGTCCTGGGGACGGTCCTGGGTGACTTCTGGGGAGATGGAAGGTCCTGGGGCGGTCCTGGGTGACTTCTGGGGGAGATGGAAGGTCCTGGGGCGGTCCTGGGTGACTTCTGGGGAGATGGAAGGTCCTGGGGCGGTCCTGGGTGACTTCTGGGGGAGATGGAAGGTCCTGGGGCGGTTCAGGGGTGACTTCTGGGGGAGATGGAAGGTCCTGGGGCGGTTCAGGGGTGACTTCTGGGGAGATGGAAGGTCCTGGGTGACTTCTGGGGAGATGGAAGGTCCTGGGTGACTTCTGGGGAGATGGAAGGTCCTGGGTGACTTCTGGGGAGATGGAAGGTCCTGGGTGACTTCTGGGGGAGATGGAAGGTCCTGGGTGACTTCTGGGGAGATGGAAGGTCCTGGGGGGTCCTGGGTGACTTCTGGGGAGATGGAAGGTCCTGGGGCGGTCCTGGGTGACTTCTGGGGAAATGGAAGGTCCTGGGGACGGTCCTGGGTGACTTCTGGGGGAGATGGAAGGTCCTGGGGACGGTCCTGGGTGACTTCTGGGGAGATGGAAGGTCCTGGGGCGGTCCTGGGTGACTTCTGGGGAGATGGAAGGTCCTGGGGCGGTCCTGGGTGACTTCTGGGGGAGATGGAAGGTCCTGGGGCGGTCCTGGGTGACTTCTGGGGGAGATGGAAGGTCCTGGGGCGGTTCAGGGGTGACTTCTGGGGGAGATGGAAGGTCCTGGGGCGGTTCAGGGGTGACTTCTGGGGAGATAGGTCTGGGGACGGTCCAGAGGATGGACACTTGTTTGAGTGTCTTAACACTAGAGTCTTTGACGTTCACTTTCAACAGTGTTGGCATCTGAGACACACTTAGTTTGTCCTGAGTTATTTTATTCGCTTTATAACATCTGGTGTTTGTTAAACACACACACACACACACACACACACACATATATATATATATATACACACACACACACACATATATACGCACACACACACACACACACACACACACATATACACACACACACACACATATATACACACACACACATACACACATATATGCAGTTTTAATGATAGGAATGATAAAGCTTACACAGCCAGGAGAGAGAACCCAATAGCGGCCACCAGAGGCGCGAGATCAGGAACAGTGACTCGACCCCCTTCAGCCACAATTGGGTGAGTACACTCACAAGCACCTCGTGTCCAGCCTTCATCTAATAATAATGTCTCGGAGGCAATTAAAGGAGCAAAATATAGCGACAGACTAATTTACAAATACATTTATTGTTGTCCGGGGAGATGTACCGTAGCGACGCCCCATGTAGAAACCATAATGTTAGTGGTGGGAGGAGAGGATTGTGGGATTCCATGATACCATGGTTCGTCCATGTAGGCAACCCACATCTCCCTAGTGTAGGGTGGGTAGTCGTGGGTTCTGATTACACCATGGGCAGCACTGGCAGGTAGTTTTCTCAAACCAGGGGACCAGGGCTATGAAGACTCGCTGAGTACTTGTAGACCCGTATACTCTCTTCTCTTCCCACCTCACCTGAAGGTTTAGTCCATAGATAGTCAGTACTACTTTATTTATACTAGCACTGGGAGTTGAACTGGAAGTTCGGAATCAATCTTTTTTTTTAATTTGCTAGTCAGTTTTGGTGGAGCTGCTATGTTGAGGCCGTCAAGTTGTTGGTGAAAGACACTTGTGCATTGATCAAGACATTTATTAGGGGAAGTTTTCCTCCGCGAGTGGAGGTCTCTTCAGTCTTAAACTACTTGTGGAGAAACGTGGCCCTTGATCACTCATGCACCATGATCACTCATGCACCATGATCACTCATGCACCATGATCACTCATGCACCATGATCACTCATGCACCTTGATCACTCATGCACCTTGATCACTCATGCACCATGATCACTCATGCACCTTGATCACTCATGCACCATGATCACTCATGCACCTTGATCACTCATGCACCTTGATCACTCATGCACCTTGATCACTCATGCACCATGATCACTCATGCACCATGATCACTCATGCACCATGATCACTCATGCACCTTGATCACTCATGCACCTTGATCACTCATGCACCTTGATCACTCATGCACCTTGATCACTCATGCACCTTGATCACTCATGCACCTTGATCACTCATGCACCTTGATCACTCATGCACCTTGATCACTCATGCACCATGATCACTCATGCACCATGATCACTCATGCACCATGATCACTCATGCACCATGATCACTCATGCACCATGATCACTCATGCACCATGATCACTCATGCACCATGATCACTCATGCACCTTGATCACTCATGAACCTTGATCACTCATGCACCTTGATCACTCATGCACCTTGATCACTCATGCACCTTGATCACTCATGCACCTTGATCACTCATGCACCTTGATCACTCATGCACCTTGATCACTCATGCACCATGATCACTCATGCACCATGATCACCATCACCATGATCACTCATGCACCTTGATCACTCATGCACCATGATCACTCATGCACCATGATCACTCATGCACCATGATCACTCATGCACCTTGATCACTCATGCACCTTGATCACTCATGCACCTTGATCACTCATGCACCTTGATCAGCACTTGAGTGCCTTTTACCTGATTAGTTTTAGCTTGAATCAAGCTTTAGGGTGGATAAGACACAAATGCAGTAATGCGGTCCTTTATTTACAACGTTTCGCCCACACAGTGGGCGAAACGTCGATATAGGATCACATTATGCTGTCTTTGTGCCTTTATTCAAATTGTTGGTATTTTATGTCATTTCTCTCCAGACTTTAGGGATGCGCTCACTTTACCTTCTGTGGCTGCTTACATTTCTTATAATGATTACTCTCCTCTAACTCTGCGTTATTCTCAGCTCCCTAGATGTGGCTGCTTACATTTCTTATAATGATTACTCTCCTCTAACTCTGCGTTATCCTCAGCTCCCTAGATGTGGCTGCTTACATTTCTTATAATGATTACTCTCCTCTAACTCTGCGTTATTTTCAGCTCCCTAGATGTGGCTGCTTACATTTCTTATAATGATTACTCTCCTCTAACTCTGCGTTATCCTCAGCTCCCTAGATGTGGCAAGAGCCTTCCAAGGTTGGGCTCCATGATGGCTTGAGGGATGGAAAAAAAAAGGTTAGAAATTTACGTTCTATCATTGTTTCTTTCCTCTCTGTGGTGGTATTGGAAGGCTCGCGACCAGGCCTGCGTGTCGTAACTCTGTGGTGGTATTGGAAGGCTCGCGACCAGGCCTGCGTGTCGTAACTCTGTGGAAAAATCTTAGATGACGCCCATCCACCTTGCTCAGACCGGTAACAACAGATTCCCTCTGCTAGCCTGCAGAAGGTTCCCCACGGGTCCAGCCATTACAATGTGTGTGCGTCCAGACGTTATGGACGAGGTTCCTTACACTCCAGCCACTTACTATTGTGGGTGTAATTCATAATACCAAATTAAAGCATAATTTGGTAAGGAAACTTTAGACGAGGTTTCGGTCTGTTCTTGGCCCATTATCAAGTCACTATTGACGGGAGTAAAGGAGGAGAAAATCAGAAGACAGATCAGGTGAAGAGGTGAAAAGAAAGTCACATACCAGAGGTCTGGTCAGAAGGAAAGGAGAAAGCCGAGGTCAGGTCAAGTCACGTGTTTTCACAAGATCAGAACATTTGACAATATGCTGAAAAAAGGTAAGCATCAGCAAACGCTCAACTAGAACTAAAACTCATGTTAGAAAAGTAGTTTCTAAAATCCGCTTCAACACGGCGTCTTTAAAACCTAGAAAAGGACTAGATAGTTATAGCTGTACTTTCTAACGTGATAGATCGTTGTTAGTGCCAGCAATGTGAATTTTTTTCTTAGTAAGTTTATTCATGTACAGGTAAACATAAATACAGTTACATAAATTATCATACATAGCAGCATATGTGTAGATTACCCAGGATAACCAAAAAATGTCACTGACTTATTTCCATTGGGGTCTACCTGGAGGGCATTCCGGGGATCAATGCCCCCGCGGCCCGGTCCATGACCAGGTCTCCTGGTGGATCAGGGCCTGATCAACGAGGGTGTTACTGCTGGCCGCACGTACTCCAACGTGCGAACCACAGTCGGGCTGATCTGGCACTGACTTTAGGTATCTGTCCAGCTCCCTCTTGAAGACAACCAGGGGTCTACTGGTAATGCCCCTTATGGCTGGTGGGAGGCTGTTGAACAGTCTTGGGCCAGATGTCGTGGGTGATCTTTCATAGATTGGGTATAATAATACAGGGGAGCTTGGTTGGTTACTTGCTGTATTGGAGACAGATAGATGGAAGTGCCAGAGCCTATACGCCTGACGACCTGTCTACTCTGCCACTCGATGGTAACTGCCGCTAGAAGGGCCGAGAGGCATTCATATTCGAAGACTGACCTTTGACACTGCTTAGGTCATCAAGGATGTAACGGCCAACGGTCACGTGCAAGGCTCGTGACTCAGTAACGGTTATAAGCTACTAATATTGTACTATCACTGAACTGCTAGTGTGCTAGTGACACAGAGACACTTATTATTTTGTTTTCTCTTAGTGTACCAGTGGCGCCCCTACTTTTCACTGGGGGTATGTTGCATCGCCTGCCAAGTCTTTTGCTTTCGTAGGGAGTTATTTATGTGTGCAGATTAGGGACCAGTCCCTCCAGAATCATCCAGGTGTAGATTATGATGCATCTCTCTCGCCTGCGCTACAGTGAGTACAAGTAAAGTGCTTCCAGGCGTTCCCAGTAGTTAAGGTGTTTGATGGAACTTATATGTGTAGTAAAGGTTCTCTGTACATTATCTAAATCTGCAATTTCACCTGCCTTGAATGGGGATGTTAATGTACAGCAGTATTCCAACCTAGAGAGAACAAGTGATTTAAAAAGGATCATCATTGGCTTAGCATCTCTTGTCTTGAATGTTCTCATTATCCATCCTATCAGTTTCCTCGCAGATGTGATAGTGGTATTGTTGTGGTCCTTGAAGGTGAGATCTTTGACATTACCACTCCCAGGTCCTTCACATCACTTTTCCGCTCTATTATGTGATTAGAGTTTGTAGTATACTCAGTTCTGGCTATTATTTCCTCCAGTTTTCTTTATTATAACTTATTATTTAAACAATAAAAGGAGACATACTAGGAATAAAGTAACCTGAGTTATTTACATTAACATTAAAGAGAGGATCATATATGTTAGTTATACCATGTATGTTAGTTATACCAGACATCACTCTTTCCTTTCTGTAGCTGCATTCATTAGGTACGTTTTAGTCTGTCAGAAAGGAAGCGGTTAGTTTCACTAGTGTATTGAAGACAACAAGAGGAGCAGGAAATGGAGTAGACACCGGAAGTATTGGTGAGACGAGAAGTATGGGCCAAATTGTTAAGTGATTTATTTTTATGAAATCCAAGTGTAATGTCTGAAGGAGTGAGGATTGTGTGATGGGTTGAGGACTGAGAAACATGAAGGTAAATTATGGCAGGACACTACGATAAATGTAGTGACTATTACGGAAGCGATGATGACCATGGTCATGGTGATTAAGGTATTGGTGATGACCATAATGATGGTGACTACGGTAGCGATGATGACCGTGTTGATGGTGATTTTGGTCGTGAGTATGACTTTGATGGCAGTGGTGGTGGTGTGAGTGTAAGCTCAGCACTGTCACAAGTGAGAGTGAAAAAAATAAATATGCAAATTTAGGGTTGAGGTTTTCCGCCGAGTCGTGAGTGACTGTATATACTTGGCGACCCCTCTACCCCCTTACCTCCATTACCCCCCTTCCTTATTCCCTTTCCTTCTCTTCCACTTTCCCCTCTCTTCTCCCCCCCCTCTCTCTCTCTCTCTCTTAGCTTTGCTCTTGTATCTTCCTGTTAATAATTATCATTCTAGATTTGTGGAGAGGAAAAAGTGAGGAGCAATACAACATGGAAGAAGCAAAGGACTTCTCATTATCAGTGTAATTAGAACAAAACGAGAGAGGACACAGAAAGGCTACAGGAAATCTTGAAAAATGTGCAAAGGTGGTCAAGTGCAGGGCCGGGAACAAATGTGCAACACCTCGTTATCTTTAATATACGTTTCGCCCACCTCGGGCTTCATCAGTCTACTTCGATTTTGAACATGTCTTTTATTTACATGTATGTCAGTGTTACGTACCTTCGCTGTAGTTAAAGCGTTACTGTAGTCACGCAGGTAGGCCCGTGGCGTTACTGTAGTCACGCAGGTAGGCCCGTGGCGTTACTGTAGTCATGTAGGTGGCCCGTGGCCTGGTGACAAAAGCTCTCGCTTCATACGGTGAATGTCGAGTTCGATTCCCAGTAAGGGTAGAAACATTGGGCGTGTTTCCTTACACCGGTTGTCCATGTTCACCCATCAGTAAAATGGGTACCTGGGTGTTAGTCGACTTGTGTGGGTCGCATCCTGGGACAAAATGGACTTAATTTGCCCGAAATGCTCTGTATAACAAGCGGCTTTCTATGTGACTCACGAAATCGTAATGACACGATTGCAAACAAACCATACCACGGGTGGGGTTCGAACCCGCGGTCAGAGAGTCTCAAAACTCCAGACCGTCGCGTAAGCCCCTGGCCAGCTAGCTTCAATAAGATTCATCCAACTAGAAATATACCTAGTTGAATGAATCTTATTGACGCTAGCTGGCCTAGTGGCTTACACGACGGTCTGGAGTTTTGAGACTCTAACCGCGAGTTCGAACCCCACCCGTGGTATGGTTTGGCTTTCTATGTAGTAGTATGTCATTAATGTCAGGTAGGCCTGTATACCTTGTACATGTACTTATAGAAATAAAGATGTTTAAATTGTGGAAAGGGAAGACTAGAGATGGAGTACATCCTGGGTGGAAAGAAACTACAGGTAAGTCATGTACAAAGAGAAGGATTTGAGAGTAAACATCACATCGAATATATCGCTAAAAATGCACATTAAGCGCATAACTTCTGCAAGATACGAGAAGCAAACTGAGTTGGAGAAGCCAGCGGCAGCGGGAAGCATGTTGAGCTATCCCGGTGCTGAGGGAATTGCACTGAGGAGAGATTAAATATAGTAAACCTAACGTTAGAGCAGTGGTAGAGCATAACAGATAAGACATAATGAAGAAAATAGTAAATAAAACCTGAGCGCACATGAAATCGCTCAGGTTTTATTTCCGATTTTCACTGTGGTATTTTTTCATATTTGTAATTACGTGTTTTATTGTGATTTCTTCCATAAGACGTAATATGTAGATCTACATCCAATTATGCACCTTTTAAACCTTTAGGGACCTAGTTCCTGGGCCTCTTTGTGTATCCATATGCTCTTGCGATGCCGTCCACAGGATGGATATAGGGTGCAAACTAGCCGCTTCAGCCGCAGATTCTATAAAATATAATTTTGTAGGAAGAAGGAAAGACATGATAATGTATCACTGGGTACCCGAAAGAATGAATAGAGCAGATAGTAAGAGAGTGAGATGCGAGGTACAGGGACAAGGGAAATGTACACACTCACGTCTAGAGGAAGTTGTGGACGCTGTCTGGTTGTATAAACTTGTGTATTTTGTATATTGTCGTGGCGACTTTGCCGCCTAACTCATCCATAACTACTAATGTACATGTAGCTGCAGGATGTTGCCTGGCTGTGTCGCATCCAAACGACTTTCTGCCAACAGTAGTCAAGATGCGTTACAGAACGTGCGTTACAGAACGTGCGTTACAGAACGTGCGTTACAGAACGTGCGTTACAGAACGTGCGTTACAGAACGTGCGTTACAGAACGTGCGTTACAGAACGTGCTTTACAGAACGTGCTTTACAGAACGGCTTTATGACGTCATAATTTAATAAAGGTCTGCGCAGAGCTAAACGTTTTAATAAAATCCTGTTCTGCAACTTTTGTTTTAGTTAAGCAGGTTTATCCGTGTATCCGCTGCCTCGTGAGTCAATTATTACTTACCCATCCATTTGAGGCACTTAAGGGTCCACGAACCATCCACTTGCTACTCTGGCTGGGTCTTGTGTGGTGCTATCACAGTGTTGGTGGTCCCGTGGCTCCTTCCAACAAAATGCTGATGTCTCTCTCACTTATACATTCTTGGTTCGTTAACGTCTTGGCTACTTAGCCTTGCCTGGTAATTGATGATGGTGATTGGATAGCAATGCTTCGATTCTCATTTGGTCTGATTTAGCAGAGAGAATGCTACGTCTCCTCTGACAGTTAATGTACCGAATATGATTGGTTATTTGGGTTTAAAGTCTACCGACTGCACGTAGGTCATTAAGGCTGCAATTCACCTGTGTATTAACATCAAGAATGCTTTAGTTTGATGAACAAATCCCAAGGGCAGCATCTAGGTGTTTTTACTGATAATACAGAGAGTGTAAACTAGGGACAGTGGCAGTAAAGACACCTAGGTGTTGCACATGTATCTTGTTCAGCTGGTCAACCCTCATTTTCTGGTCAGTGATATTACAGCGATTTTTGGGTACGTTTATGGTGCTGATTCCGAATATGTCATTGATTTTGCTTGATTGGCTCTAGTTTTTAATAAATTTGGTATCCCATTGAAAAGCATAAATGATGTGAAAAATATATTGATCAGGCGGGGCTTACTTACAGATTGCATTTAAATAATATTTAAATCATGCAAACGTCAAATTATATAATAGATACTAGCACTTCATTCTATATAATAACAGATTAACATAGTAAAATAATTCAGATACCACTAATTACTGCATATGAAAACGTACGATTTTCTTCTATGTTGGTCATCAGTGCCGTTGGAAGCTCCAGCAATAGTCTGCCATCATGTGTGTGTCACATCTGCCTTGATACCTTTCCTCCATCACCTTAATATCTTGATGGAACCTCTCCCCTTGTTCCTCACTCACCTCACCAATATTATGTGGAAATCTGTCTAGGTGGGTATGGAGAAAGTGAACCTTTATGCTCATATTAGTACCTAAATTCTAAAAGTTTTTCAGCATGTTCTTCATAACTGTTTGTAATTCCCCAAGAAGTTCTTGACAACTGACACACAACTGCACCATTCAGAAACTTAAACACTATTTATACATTTTGTGAAATTAGAATCATTAATAAGCTTTCAAATTTAAGGACCATTAAAGAGTCCAGCTTTCAGTTTTCCCATACTTAGTCCAGGAACGATCTATAAATGTATTTGAAGCAATTTCCATCTTTGTCCAAGGCCTTATCAAATTGTTTCATTAGCAGTAACTTAATGTGGAGTGGTGGCAGAATGTTATCCCTCTCAACCAATGGCTCTTTAATGATGATTACTGTGCCTACAGTCATGTTTTCTCTTGAAGGCCATGTCACTTTAGTCCAGTGAGCTGCCTTCGCACTACTGTCCCACAAACAGATGAAACAAAAGTACTTTGTATATCCACTCTGTTGCCCAAGCTTTGCTTGGGCAACTTTGATATTTTCGTATTCTTTAAGTTTGGTTGGGTGAGGAGTTTGAACAGATGCATATTGATTACCAATGTTCAATAAGATACATTTCAGCTTTCTAATGGAGCTGTTTCTAACCAGCCGCCAATCTCCTGGTCGGTATTCAAGTACCATTGGAAAAAGAAGTCCAGGGAGGTCATTCATCTTGGCTGAAGTAAGGAAGGAGTTCAAATTCTCTTGTCCGATAAGCTGTTATTTTAACTTCTTGGTGTAGACAGTTCTTTTCTTTTAGTCTGTGTGCTAAAAGATGCTTTGACAGAATGAGGTTAAGCATCAGATCATTGAGTTGTTCTTGCGAGAACTTCTGGGATGTTAAAATGCTTACTTCATATTCACTTCCACTGCTATCACCTGTTACATCCTAAACTCTGAGTTTCTTCAACATCTGACAATGGAAGGCCAGGCAGTGTTGTAAACACTGGTATGGGAACGCCAATGCTGTGTGACACAGGTCTCCTTGCTGACTCCAAATCAGAATATTCCCACTTGACTTTCTTGTATCGATTGAAACCTTTCACATTCACCATATAGAAATAACAATCATCCTGGTTTTTCCGGCTCTCTCCGCACTACAGACACGCCGAATTTTAAACTTTTTCTTTGCCTATTTTTCAACTGTCATAAGCATTCTACACAGGTTCTGCAAACCATATGGGGAGCCCAAAACTTTTCTTGTTCTCCAGCGACACTCCAAAATAAGCCACAAATGTAGCAAAATGCATTTGAATTGTTTAAGAACTCTTGTTTATCTGGAAAAAATAACAAAGTGAAGGTTACAATATTGTCACGTGGTCGTTGATACAACTCCTTTCGTTAAATATTGAATAATTGTGTCCCTCTGCCCCATCATCGCAGGAATCACAGAGGTAGACCCAAGAAAAATTCCACTGAAAATGAGAAAATTTGCGCACAGGTTAGCAAAAAAATCGAAGAATGCAATACAGTGGGAGCAATCAGAATAATTACAAGTGACGACACTGTAGCTCCCAAAGATGATACCACAGCTCAAGCACTAAGAGACAAGCATCCGACAAGGGACACCATAGCCATCAACAACAACCCTGAGGGAGACCCCATCACTGAACAATTAATTTTGCCAGAATCAGAAGTCTATAAGGCGATAGTGTCATTTCCAGCAGGATCTGCAGGAGGTTACACTGGAATTCGACCACAACACCTCAAAGAGATGGTAAATCCAGTACTAGGCGCATCTGCATCAATTCTTCTCACCGAATTAACAACTTTCGTCAACAACTGCCTGGCTGGGCGAATCCCAGAAGAAATTAAACCTTTCTTTTCTTTTTTGGAGCCTCATTATGCACTTTGAAGAAGGATGGGGAAATCAGACCCATTGCTGTTGGTAACACCCTTCGCTGTCTCTTGCCAAAGCAGCAGTAAGAAACATTCGCCTAGAAGCTGCCAGTTTACTCCAGCCACACCAACTGGGCTTTGGGGTCTCTCAAGGCAGTGAAGCCGCAGCTCATGCGGCAAGGGCCTACATCAGGGACCTACCAGAAGACAAGGCCGTAGTCAAACTTGACTTTAGAAATGCCTTTAATATGGTGAAGAGAGATGTGGTCTTGCCAGCCGTTCGGGATCGGTTCCCCAGTCTTTTTCCCTTCATTTCAGCTGGCTACAGCAAACCCTCGACTCTTTTGTTTGGTGAACATGAAATTTCCTCATCAGAGGGTGTTCAGCAGGGTGATCCACTCGCTCCACTTCTCTTCTGCTTGGCAGTAAGAGAACTAACTCCAGCCTACGCAGCGAGCGTAGATGATGGCACTCTGGCAGGTACTGAAGAGTCCCTGTTAGGGGACTTCAACGGGTGAAGACACAGGGAGAACCCTTAGGACTCATCCTCAATACCTCCAAGTGTGAAATCATCACAACAAACCAGGAAATAATCAATGCTGTGCGAACAGTCCTTCCGGAAGTCTTTACTACCACTCCATCCAACAGTACCCTCTTGGGAGCACCGCTGGGTCACCAGGCCATCGACAAGGTCCTCGAGGACAAAGTGAATGACCTGAAGAGAATGGAGGAGAGAATAAGTGATCTTGATTCCCATGATGCCCTGTATCTCCTCACAAGGTGTCTTACTATGCCAAGACTCACTTACTTCTTGAGGTGCACACCCTCTTTTGACAACCCAACACTTGACGAGTATGACGCACACCTGAGATCAACCTTTAAGAAGGTACTGAATCTGTCTCCAGAGGATCGGCAATGGGAGCAGGCAACCCTCCCAGTGCGACTGTGAGGTATAGGGGTGCGCAAAGCAACGCAGGTAGCTTTACCTGCATTTCTGTCGTCGTGTTTGGCCTCCTGTGGATTAGTCAAGAAGATTGTCCCCGAACGCTTGAGAGGTGTGGTGGGAGCTCAAGACCCCAGGTTCATTGAAGCAGCCGTGCGGTGGGACACCCTTGCAGACTCCTCCAGTAAGCCAGCTTCTCCCAAAGAGCACAAACAGTCCCACTGGGTCAAACCGATCATGGAAAAAATTGCCAACACAATGCTCACCAACACTTCAGGAAAGGACAAAGCTCGTCTCCTAGTGGTGAAGGCATCACACTCAGGAGATTTCCTTCTAGCTGTTCCCAATTCCTCCCTGGGCACTCGACTCGACCCACAGGCCATTCGGATTGGTGTTGCTCTTCGCCTAGTCGCTCCCATACTCACCGAACATAGGTGTATTTGCGGCAGGGCGACGGCTGATCAATTCCGACTTCATGATCTCGTGTGTCACACATCAGAAGGGAAGTATGCTAGACATGAGGAGGTCAACGACATCATAAAGAAAAGCCTCGCCACAGCCCGTTGCCCAGCTCAACGGGAACCCCAAGTGCGGAGGTCTGATGGAAGTCAAAAGCGTCCAGATGGAGCCACTATGCTACCCTGGAAGGATGGTAAGCAGATTGCTTGGGACTACACCTGTGCTGCCACAATGGCAGACACCTAGTTGCCATACTTCGTAGCCGAAGGGGGTGGAGCTGCCAGCCACAGGGAGACCCAGAAGACCCGCAAATATGAAGGCCTTTCCCCTTGCTATAACTTCATCCCAATAGGGTCGGAGACCCTTGGAGCATGGGGCAAGTGTGCTCTAAAGTTTCTCAAAGAGCTGGGTGAAAAACTCATCATAGAAACCAAGGCCCACATGGCGGCCAGCTTCCTCTTTCAGAGACTCAGTGTTGCGATCCAGAGGGAAAATGCCTGCAGCATTCTGGGGACGCGGCCCACTGCCGGGGAGCTGGACGAAGTATTTGAGATGTAGCTCTGAGTTGCTATCTATGTTGTTTTACTCCCTATTGTATTCTTGTCAATGTATTTTGTCTTTTATATATATATATATATATATATATATATATATATATATATATATATATATATATATATATATATATATATATATAATATATATAATGTAATATAAGATGGGGTCCACCTCTGGTACAAATTGTGGGACCCATAGCCTTGGAGAAGTGGATAAAAAGGCTTCAAGGAAGAATATTTGGATTTCTTCCTGAAGCCATTTGAATATTCCACTTTCCCTACCACCCCATCTTTTAATTTTTTTTTTACCAATAGGTATATTTTATTACATAATATGGTACAAAAGATTTAAGAGATACATTGTTGATATAAAATGGTATATACAGTACACGAAGTGTGAGAGATACATGTCTAGTACATATTGTTACATGTTTGTCACTGATTATAATGCGAAAATCTCATCCAGCTCCTCCGAGGTGGGGCGCATGCCCAGAATACAGCATGCATTACCCCTCTGAACAGCAGCGCTGAGTCGCTGGAACAGAAAACTAGCTGCCCTGGGATCCCTAGTTACCCTGTTGCGTCTTTTGCCCAGCTCCTTGAGGAACTTAGATGCACTCTTTCCCCATGAGCCAAGGGTCTCTGAGGCTATGGGAACAAACATATAATGATGGGCAAGTTCTCCATATTTTCTCGACTTCTGGGACTCCCTGAAGGTGGCAGCTGCCCCTCCTTCCTCCCTGGTGTATTGGAGATATGTATCAGCCATAGTTGGGGTGGCTCCCTTACTGCTGGGAAAAATAGAAGAGGAGAGTTATTAAATGGAGAGTTAGAGGTATCGGGAAGATGGAGGGAATATTTTGAGGAGTTGTTAAATGTTGATGAAGACAGGGAAGCTGTTATTTCGTGTATAGGGCAAGGAGGAATAACATCTTGTAGGAGTGTGGAAGAGCTGTTGTGAGGCTCCTCTTGATAATGTTATTAACCTCTTCATGTCTTGCAATCTTTCCCTCGGATTTACGACACACAAGACCATGGTACCCGAATCGGTCTGCTGCTTCACTACCACAAATACACCTGTGTTCGGCGAGAATAGGGGCGGCAAGTCGAAGGGCAACACCAATGCGGATGGTCTGTGGGTCGAGGCGTGTGCCAAGGCTGGAGTTGGGAACAGCCAAAAGAAAGTCCCCTGCATGAGGAGCTCTCACTGCAAGGAGGCGGGTTCTATCCTTCCCTGACACTCTGAAGCATTGCTGAGGCTATATTCTCTACTATTGGGCCATCCCAGTGCGACTGTTTGTAGTTGTTGGGGGGAGCAGGCCTGGTTTCAGAGCCTGTTAGATTATCCCAGATCCTGGCTCCATCAACGAACTTTTGGTCATGGATTCCAATCGTGTCCCTAAGATGTTCAGGGAGAATTGCTGCTACAAGCCCTCTGGATGCAATGCATGAAGACAGGAAAGCAGGTAGAGCAATCTGAGATGACTTGCGGACACCAATGCCTCCTAGTCTGACTGGGAGTGTAGCTTGGTCCCACTGCCCATCTTCTAGAGTAAGGTTAAGTACTTTAGTAAAGATCTGCCTCAAGATACTGTCATATTCGTGCAGTATAGGGTTATCATATGAAGGAGCACATCTTAGGAAATATGTCAACCTGGGCAGACTCAAGCATTTTGTGAGAAGGTACAAGGCATCATGGGTGTCAAGATTGCCTATTCGTTGTTCCATTCTCCTCAATTCTTCCAATTTCTTCCTGAGAATTGTGTCAATGGCATCGCTTCCCAGAGGTGCTCCAAGCAAGACACTATTAGTAGGGGCAATGACTGATGCTCCTGGTAGTTTTGATATCACTGCATCTATCACTTGTTGATTGAATGAGATGATTTCACATTTGGATGGATTCAGGATGAAACCCATTTCCTGTCCCCGTGTCATCACCTGTGTAAGATCATCTAGAAGGGACTCCTTTGTACTGCTAGTGTGCCATCATCCAGGAACCAGATGTTTAGCTCACTGGTCAGTCTGACTGTGATTTCCCTAACTGCTATACAGAAGAGAAATGGTGCGAGAGGGTCCCTTGCTGGACACCCTCTGATGATGTGATTTCATGCTCTCCAAACAGGAGCATTGATTCCTTGCTATATCCAGCTGAAACAAAAGGGAAGAGACCTGGGAAATGTTCTTGTACAGCTGCTAATACTACGTCTCTTTTTCAGGAGATTAAATGCATTCTTGAAATCTAATTTAACCACTGCATTGTCCTCAGGCAGGTTGTCGATATACGCCCTTGTTGCATGAACCGCTGCTTCACTTCCTTGAGAGACCCCAAAGCCAAGCTGGTTTGGTTGAAGCATGATGGCCGCCTCTGCGAGAATACTTCTGACAGCAGCTTTAGAAACGAGGCGGCGAAACGTGTTGCCCACTGCGATTGGCCTAATTCCTCCATCCTTCTTTTTAAGGGCACAAAGTGATGCACCAAAAAAGAAAGGTTTAATTTCGTCAGGAATCAGGCCAGCCAAGGAATTTTTGACGAACCTTGTGATCTCTGAAAGCTGTGTCTGCAATCTCCCCAATAACTGGATTAACTATTTCCTTTAAATGCTGTGGCCTTATTCCAGTGTAACCCCCAGCAGAGCCGGACGGGAATGACATTATTGCTTTGTAAATGTCCGAGTCTTGCACAATCAATGGTTCCACAGTGGGGACAGATGTTGGAACTGTTGGTACCCCTGGTTTCCCTGGCAGGGTGCTTTCCTCTAAGTGCTTCAGCAGTGTCAGCATCCCTGGGGGCAACTGTATCTTCACTGGTAATAATTCTGATTGCTCCCACTGTGTTGCCATCTTCAGTTTTCTTGCTCACTTGGACTCTGATTTTTTCGCTGTCAGTGGAGTGAGTGGGGGTTCTGCCTCTCCCATTTTAGTATTGATGGGGAAAGTGAATGAGGTTATCAGCTCTAGGAAAGTCTCTTAAGGATTTAATGATCATTGAGGCTAACCTCTTTCCCCTTCTTTCCAGCACAGCTAAGCAGACATTTCCAAAAAGTAGCAAGTTGTGCCATGCCTTGATGGTTGGTGGAGCATTTAGGATATATATATATATATATATATATATATAATGATAGTGAATGATAGTGAAGATACCTATTCAGCACGACATATATATATATATATATATATATATATATATATATATATATATATATATACATGTGCTGAATAGGTAAAACTTGTGATTTTGGCTTAAATAGCAACGCTCTTCTTGTCGAATAAGGCAAGCAAAAATTTGTTTATGCAATAATTTCGCAAAAATCATTCTGATCCGAACGAAAAAAAATATATTTCGTTGTGTTTATTAAATTATTGTAAACTTATCTAAAATATATTTAGTTGGATTAGGCTAAATTAAATTGCGCTTGTTATAATATTGTTAGGTAAGTTTTCTAAAATTCTTTTGGTACAAAATTATTAGTTTTTACATTAACATAAATGAAAAAAATATCTTTAACCCTTTACCAGGCCAGGTGTTCCTCATATTTGATTCTGCCATAGAGGGTATTTAAGAGGCGCCTAAAATAAATAAACTTGACAAATGAACACAAATAAATATGTCTTAGAATTGCTTATATTATCAGAATATAGGTTGCAAATGTTGCAGTGTCTCAAATTTGATGCTTGACCTGATAAAGGGTTAAACGTATAAGAGAAAATTTTAGAAAGAACTTAATTTTAAATGAGTTCTTGCTAATTGACCAATTTTACCTCTTCGGCACGACATGTATATATATATAAAGTTGAAAGTGAACAAAGATAAGAGTAAGGTGATGAGGGTATCAAACGATTTAGATAAAGAAAAATTGGGTATTACATTGGAGAGAGGGATTATGGAAGAAGTAAATGTTTTCAGATATTTGGGAGTTGACGTGTCAGTGGATGGGTTTATGAAGGATGAGGTTAACCATAGAATTCATGAAGGAGAAAAGGTGAGTGGTGCATTGAGGTATCTGTGGAGACAAAAAACGTTATCTCTGGAGGCAAAGAAATGAATGTATGAAAGTATAGTGGTACCAACACACTCATATATGGGTGTGAAGCATGGGTTGTAAATGCTGCAGCGAGGAGGAGGCTGGAGGCAGTGGAGATGTCCTGTCTAAGGGCAATGTGTGGTGTAAATATTATGCAGAGAATTCGTAATGTGGAAATTAGGAGAAGGTGTGGAGTTACTAAAAGTATTTGTCAGAGGGCTGAAGAGGGGTTGTTGAGGTGGTTTGGTCATTTAGAGAGAATGGATCAAAGTAGAATGACTTGGAGAGCGTATAAATCTGTAGGGAAAGGAAGGAGGGGTAGGGGCCGTCCTCGAAAATGTTGGAAGGAGGGGGTAAAGGAGGTTTTGTGGGCGAGGGGCTTGGACTTCCAGCAAGCGTGTGTGAGCGTGTTAGATAGGAGTGAATGGTTTTTGGGACCTGACGAGCTGTTGGAGTGTGAGCAGGGTAATATTTAGTGAAAGGATTCAGGGAAACCGGTTATTATAGATTTAGCTGTACTTGTGTCCTGGAAATGGGAAATACAATGCCTGCACCTTAAAGGAGGGTCTGGGATAATGACAGTTTGGAGGGACTATGATTATGTATGAGTGAGGTGAAAGTGTTGAATTATGATGAAAGTATTTTCTTTTTGGGGATTTTCTTTCTTTTTGGGTCACCCTTCTCGGTGGGAGACGGCCGACTTGTTGAAAAAATGATATATATATATATATATATATATATATATATATATATATATATATATATATATATATATATATATATATATATATATATTCTGTGCTCACCAAGTTGTTTGCTGGGGTCGAGTCTCAGTTTCTGGCCCCTCCATTTAAATTACAATTGCGGGCATTACTAGTTCCTGGCCCCATGGGCCCTATCATACCTACACTTGAAGCTGTGTATTTAGTTCTTCTATCACTTCGTCATCGTCTATACACACTGAAAGATATACACCTCATGGTGTGTATACCATGCTTGGATTGGTGTTAGGCGTTATTTGGTATGCAAGGCGTTCCGTGGTATGCGAGGCGTTCCATGGTATGCGAGGTGTTCCGTGGTATGCGAGGCGTTCCGTGGTATGCGAGGCGTTCCGTGGTATGCGAGGCGTACCGTGGTATGCGAGGCGTACCGTGGTATGCGAGGCGTTCCGTGGTATGCGAGGCGTTCCGTGGTAGTGTTCCTAAACGTTCCTCGTTCAGTACTCGGAGTAATAGTGACATATGTTCTTCGAATGACATTGTCAAGAGATCGTCGGGCGCTGATTGGCTGTTGATTTATAGAATGTCGCTAATGCTCCTTGCTCATTGGTGATTGATTTACAGGACGCTGGTATAAATCACAGGACACGAGTGGCTGGAGGTCAGAGGTCGCGCCAGCCACGAGACGGGAGGAGGAGGTCGCCGTCTGGCCTCAACCAAACAAACTGATGTTGTTGTTATTTTGTTTTTGTTATTGTTATTTTTTTGCTCTTGCACACAACAGCAGGAAGTTGAGAGCGAAAAAAAAGAAAAGCCTGAAAACAGTCTGAAGTGAGTGGACAGATGAGTGATGAGAGGGGGATGGAAGAAAGGAGGTAGGAGGGAAGGCAACTGGGAAAGAAAGTGGGCAAGAACGTGGATAACTTGGGAAGAAGACGAAGGCTTGGAAGTGGGAAGGAAATGATGGAATGATAGTGAAGATAATGCGATAATGATGGCAGAGTGAGGAAGTGGAGAGGGTGGAAAAAGTAAAGGGTGTTAAAAGAAAGGAGGATAGTGATAGTGTAGAAAAAGGAGAGAGTGGGAAGTAAGATGGAAGAAGGAGAGGAAAAATGAGGAGAGAGACTGGGAAGAAGAGGCAGTAGGGCTTTTCCTCCCCATCTTCTCCCTTCCCTTCAATGTTTCTCATCCTCCCCTTCTATCTTCTCCCCCTCTCCCATCGTTATCCCTCCATTTACGCACCCTTCCCCGCCCATCTTTCCCCTCCCCTCCCCTCTCATCTCTCTTCCCATCATCTTCCCCCCTCCCTCCCCCCTCCATCCTTTCTTCCCTTTGTGTCATTTCAAAAAGTAATAATCTCCGTGAAGAGTAAAATAGGAAACTCCCTTGTTTATGTTTTCCTGGTGTGCTGACACTGTCCTGCACCACCAGCTGACACTGTCCTGCACCACCAGCTGACACTGTCCTGCACCACCAGCTGACACTGTCCTGCACCACCAGCTGACACTGTCCTGCACCACCAGCTGACACTGTCCTGCACCACCAGCTGACACTGTCCTGCACCACCAGCTGACACTGTCCTGCACCACCAGCTGACACTGTCCTGCACCACCAGCTGACACTGTCCTGCACCACCAGCTGACACTGTCCTGCACCACCAGCTGACACTGTCCTGCACTACCAGCTGACACTGTCCTGCACCACCAGCTGACACAGTCCTGCACCACCAGCTGACACACCTCTCAACCCTCGCCCACCCGTTTCTTCAACCCAAAAAAACAACCCGAACCCTATGGCGACGTTTCGCTCCGTCTTAGTCCATGGTCAAGTCTCAACCTTTTTTGTGACTTGAGCAAAAACTCTTAAGTGCGATTTTTTTGTGTGTGAATTGTTGCAGTCGCAGTATTGTGATTTTTTTATTCACCAGTCATTCTTTTTTGTTTTGATTTTTTTTATGTAGTTATTGGCAGCAATCTGAACCGATCTTATGCTCATGTTGCCTCGTCTTCACTAATTTATTTTTTGTATAAATTATTAAACCTTCCATGAAGGCAAAGAAGGGAATGTACGAGAGTATAGATGTACCAACACTCTTATATGGGTTTGAAGCATGGGTTGTAAATGCTGCAGCGAGGAGGCGTCTGGAGGCAGTGGAGATGTCGTGTCTAAGGGCAATGTGTGGTGTAAATATTATGCAGAGAATTCGTAGTGTGGAAATTAGGAGGAGGTGTGGAGTTACTAAAAGTATTTGTCAGAGGGCTTTGAGGGGTTGTTGAGGTGGTTTCGTCATTTAGAGAGAATGGAACAGAGTAGAATAACTTGGAGAGCGTATAAATCTGTAGGGAAAGGAAGGCGGGGTAGGGGTCATCCTCGAAAAGGTTAGAGGGAGGGGTAAAGGAGGTTTTGTGGGCGAGGGGCTTGGACTTCCAGCAGTTACTAAAAACAACGGATATAGCCCCACTCCATAAAGGTGGGAGCAAAGCAATAGTTAAGAACTATAGACCAATAGCTTAAATGTCCCACATCATAAAAATCTTTGAAAGAGTTCTAAGAAGCAGGGTTGCAAACCACTTGGACTTCCAAAAATTGCATAATCCAGGGCAACATGGGTTCAGAGCAAGCCTTTGACAAGTGCGATCATGGTGTAATAGCACACAAAATGCGTGCGAAAGGGATAACTGGCAAAGTGGGCAGATGGATCTTCAACTTTCTAACCAATCGAACACAAAGAGTAGTGGTAAACAGAGTTAAATCGGAAGCTACCATAGTGAAGAGCTCTGTTCCACAAGGCACAGTACTCGCCTCTATCCTGTTCCTCATCCTCATATCAGACATAGACAGAGATGTAAACCATAGCACCGTGTCATCCTTTGCAGACGATACTAGGATCTGCATGAGTGTCAATCATTGAGGACATGACAAATCTCCAAAAAGATATAAACCAAGTTTTCCAATGGGCAACGGAGAACAATATGATGTCCAATGAAGACAAATTCCAACTACTCCGTTATGGAAAACTGAAGGAAATAATAGCTAGGACTGAGTATACTACAAACTCTAATCACACAATAGAGCGGAAAAGTAATGTGAAGGACCAGGGAGTGGTAATGTCCGAAGATCTCACCTTCAAGGACCACAACAATGCCACTATCACATCTGCGAGGAAACTGATAGGATGGATAATGAGAACATTCAAGACAAGAGATGCCAAGCCAATGATCTTTTTTAAATCACTTGTTCTCTCTAGGCTGGAATACTGCTGTTCATTAACATCCCCATTCAAGGCAGGTGAAATTGCAGATCTAGAGAATGTACAGAGAACCTTTACTGCACATATAAGTTCCATCAAACACCTTAACTACTGGGAACGCTTGGAAGCACTTGACTTGTACTCACTGGAGCGCAGGCGAGAGAGATGCATCATAATCTACATATGGAAGATTCTGGAGGGACTGGTCCCTAATTTGCACACAGAAATCACTTCCTACGAAAGCAAAAAGACTTGTCAGGCGATGCAACATACCCCCAAAGAAAATTAGGGGCGCCATTGGTAGACTAAGAGAAAACATAAGTGTCCGGGACCCAAGGCTGTTCAACAGCCTCCCAACAGCCATAAGGGGGCATTACCAGTAGACCTTTGGTTGTCTTCAAGAGGGAACTGGACAGATATGTAAAGTCAGTGCCGGATCAGCCGGGCTGTGGTTCGTACGTTGGACTGCGTGCGGCCAGCAGTAACAGCCTAGTTGATCAGGCCCTGATCCACCAGGAGACCTGGTCATTGACCGGGCCGCGGGGACGTTGATCCCCGGAATGGCCTCCAGGTAGACTCCAGGTAGGTAAGTGTGCGTGAGCGTGTTATGATTGGAGTGAATGGAGAAGAATGGTTTTTGGACCTGACGAGCTGTTGGAGTGTGAGCTGGGTAATATTTAGTGAAGGTATTCAGGGAAACTGGTTAGCCGGACTTTAGTCCTGGAAATGGGAAGTACAATGCCTGTACTTTAAAGGAGGGGTTTGGGATACTGGCAGTTTGGAGGGACTTCTAAACTGACGTATCTGCGAAGACAGTGATTATGTATGAGTGATGATTTTTTTTTGTCATCCTGCCTCGGTGGGAAACGGCCGACGTGTTATATATATATATATATATATATATATATATATATATATATATATATATATATATATATATATATATATATATATATATATATATATATTCATAAGTCCGATTAGGTAAAACTGGTCAATTAGCAAGAACTCATTTAAAATTAAGTCCTTTCTGAAATTTTCTCTTATACGTTTAAAGATATATTTTTTTTCATTTATGTTAATGTAAGAATTTATAATTTTGTACCAGGAGAAACTTTGAAAACCTACCTAACCTTATTACAACAAGCGCAATTTAATTTAGCCTAACCCAACTAAATATATTTTAGATACGTTAACATTAATTTAATAATAAACAAACACAATGAAATATATTTTTTCGTTATGTTCAGAATGATTTTGGCGAAATTATTGCATACACAAATTTTCACTTGTCTTATATGGCAAGAAGAGCGTTGCTATTTAAGCCAAAATCGCAAGTTTTACCTAATCGGCACGACATATATATATATAATGTAATGTACATATGTCGTGCTAAATATGTAACGCACTTTTTGCCGAATAGGGCAAGCGAAAATTTGTGTATGCAATTATTTTGCAAAAATCATTCTGACCCTAACGGAAAAAAAATATATTTCATTGTGTTTGTTTATTATTTAATTATTGTAAACCTATATAAAATATATTTACAGGAGTTAGATTAGGCTAAATTAAATTGCGCTTGTTATAATAAGGTTAGGTAAATTTTCTAAGATTCTTTTGATACAAAATCATTAATTTTTATATTAACATAAATGAAAAGATATATCTTTAAATGTATAAGAGAAAATTTTAGAAAGGACTTAATTCTAAATGTTATTGCTAATTGACAAGTTTTACCTATTCAGCACGCACGACATATATATATATATATATATATATATATATATATATATATATATATATATATATATATATATATATATATATATATATATATATATATATATATATATATATATATATATATATATATATCTTACACTTTCTAAAAGTTTGATGACCCAGAGTATGCTCATTACTGTGCCTCTTCACTTTCACACATTTTATTACGTGATACTTATTAACATTAAATTTCATCATACATTCATCACTCCACCTGCTCAATTTATTTCGACCTTCTTGCAGAATTTAAGTTATTTTTATTTCTTCTTTTCGAACCTTTGTATGTATAAGATTATCTCATTAACTGCAATTGTGTTTAGTAAATGACCAGTCCTGTGTGTGTGTGTGTGTGTGTGTAGTTTAGTTACAAGAATGCCAGGTTACTCTAACACACGAGCGTACACATGTAGACACTGAGGCAGGAGGGTCGTAGAGAGGAGAGGCCAGCAGACACTGTATGACATCAACACAACAAGGGATGAAGTGAACAAGCTGCTTCAGTGGATTAATCACTTCGACAGCAGTGAGACTTGACAAAGTATCCTCTCGACTCCTGAGAGAGGCATGACATCGTAAATGGTAGCCAGCAGGATTTTGGGGATGGTAAGTCTTTCCTTAAAAGCCCACTGAAATTTGACGAGATTTAGCAAGATAATAATTTGTGGACTTCATGTTCCTGGCTGTAAGAACGTACTAATGGAAAACCTGGAAGAGGAAGCAGATTTTGTTGCCGAAACGGCTAGTATATTGTGCACCCCATCTTGTGAACGGTAGCTTAAGACCATATGGATACACAGAAGACCTTGGAACTAGGCCTCACAAAAATAGCTTAACAGGAGCACATCTGGACATATATGCAGCTTGTTTTTTCTACGGAGATAACGGGAAAGGCACTTTGCTGGATCAAAGAATATTTAAAGGAAAAGAGAATATTCGTCCGGGAAGAGGTGTCGGGACGGACCAATGTGAAGAGTGGTGTACCAGAAGGATTTGCCCTGGCACCGGTTATGTTTATTATGCATATAAATGGTATGCCTGAGGAAGTAAAATCCTACATATGCCTGTTTGCAAATGACGTGACGCTAATGACGAGAATAAATGCCGGAGTAGACGGAAAACCTACAAGACCTGGACTGACTGTAAAACTAGTTTGACAGGTGGTTATTAGACTTAATCCCCGGTAAGTACAACCTTGGGAAAGTCAGAGAGACCACCACAAGTTAAATTCAAACTGAAGGAGAAGGGGGCAGACGCGTCTGTCTAATTTCCGTGTTTCCCTTCCCTCCATTTTCCTGTTCCCCGTCCTTCCGTCTGCCTTCCTGGTCCCCGTCCTTCTGCTGCAGTCCTTTGCGGTTCTTACACGGTAATTGCGGCGCTAACTTATGCCGCAGAGTTCCAGGAATCCTTCAGGAGTGATTCACATATGCTGACGTCTGCCTTTGTTCCAGTACGTCTGTTTGTAAATACGCGAGTTTTCGTGCATGGGCTGCGTTCATCATTGGGCTCGTAACTTGGCCCAAACTGTACGGTATTTTAATTCGTGTGGTTTGCTTAGTTTGTCAATTTCGTGTCTCGCCTTCAGTCTCCTTCACTTTCCGCCTGCAACTGAGACTTGAAAGTGAACCCAACAACTGATCTCTCGGCTTCATGAATCTGCGTCTCCTCGAGTTGAAGGTTGACTGATGTGGGTTGGAACCAGTACTGTGACCCGCAGCCACGCTAGTACCCCGAGCACAGTACTCTTACTGGGCGACTCGTTGCCACGCTCGTACAACGAGCACAGTAATATTGCAATTTTCTTTTTAGGAAATGTTGGATACATCATTAATGTGCTGCTACCCTATTCTGTATATGGCATGATGGGAGCAATTAGGGAAGACGGGGGCGGAGAGAGTGAGAATGGGTGAGGGGAGAGGAGGAAGGGGTACATAAGGGAAGAAAAAGGGGGATGGGCCTCGTCCTACACAATGACCTTGTTACACCTGCCCAAGTGAGGTTATGAAAGTGACGTGAAGGTGTACGAGTACAGTGATGGTGTAAGGTGAAGGTGCTGGGTTAAAGTGAAAGTGTAAAAGTAGTGAAGGAAGGTCCTGAGCACCGCTACCAGTCTACCCTTCCAGTCTACCCTTCCAGTCTACCCTACCAGTCTACCCTACCAGTCTACCCTTCCAGTCTACCCTACCTGTCTACCCTACCAGTCTACCCTTCCAGTCTACCCTTCCAGTCTACCCTTCCAGTCTAGCTTACCAGTCTACCCTACTAGTTTACCCTTTAAGTCTACCTTACTAGTCTACCCTACCTGTACCCTACCAGTCTACCCTACCTGTCTACCCTACCTGTCTACCCTACCTGTCTACCCTACCAGTCTACCCTCCCAGTCTACCCTCCCAGTCTACCCTTCCAGTCTACCTTACCAGTCTACCCTACTAGTCTACCCTTCCAGTCTACCCTACCTGTCTACCCTACCAGTCTACCCTCCCAGTCTACCCTCCCAGTCTACCCTTCCAGTCTACCTTACCAGTCTACCCTACTAGTCTACCCTTCCAGTCTACCTTACCAGTCTGTTTCCATTTACTAACGCTGCTGTTGCTCATAGTTTTACTGTGCTACTGATGGTACTGCCTCTGCTGCTACCACACTACTGCTGCTGTTGTATTTTCTGTTGGTGCTACTACTGCTGTTGCTACTGCTGTTGCTACTGCTGTTGCAACTGCTGTCGTTTGTGCTACTACTGTTGCAACTGCTCTCGTTGGTGCTACTGCTGTTGTAGCAACTGCTGTCGTTGGTGCTACTACTGCTGTTGCAGCTGCTGTCGTTGGTGCTACTACTGCTGTTGCAGCTGCTGTTGTTGGTGCTACTACTGCTGTTGCAGCTGCTGTCGTTGTACTACTACTGCTGTTGCAGCTGCTGTCGTTGGTGCTACTACTGCTCTTGCAGCTCCTGTCGTTGGTGCTACTACTTCTGTTGCAGCTCCTGTCGTTGGTGCTACTACTGTTGTTGCAACTCCTGTCGTTGGTGCTGCTACTGCTGTCGTTGGTGCTACTACTGTTGTTGCAGCTGCTGTCGTTGGTGCTACTACTGCTGTTGCAGCTGCTGTCGTTGGTGCTACTACTGTTGTTGGTGCTGCTACTGCTGTCGTTGGTGCTACTACTGTTGTTGCAGCTACTGTCGTTGGTGCTACTACTGCTGCTGTCGTTTGTACTGTTGCTGCTGCTACCACTGCTGTTACTACTACTATACTCGCCACCTCTTCCTCCACACTAAATATATAGAGTTTGCCGCCGAAGCTGCTAGTTCACTGTTTATCCTATGGATAGCAGCACAAGACCATTTGTTTACACAAAAGACCTAGGAACTAGGCCGGCCCCAAAAGGGTTCATAGGAATAAATACATCTAGATTTATATCTACAATTTGTATTTCATTTGTTACAAGCAAATTTAGGAGATTTGCTTAAAATATCTGGGGTTCTGACATATCTGGTACTCTGACACACCACATAGGTTATTATACTGTCTATCTCTATTCCTCAGTAAATACAGTCGAGCTTATTTCATCGTGTTTTAGTGTCGGGTTCGTAGTAGTGTCCGTCGAGCAGCAAACGGACGCAGCGTCCATTATGTAGCCCAAGAATACGAGTGTTCGTCCGGCAGCTCACGAATGTGGGTGTCCATCCGGCAGCTCACGAATGTGGGTGTCCGTCCGGCAGCTCACGAATGTGGTGTGTCCGTCCGGCAGCTCACTAACGCAGGTGTCCGTCCGGCAGCTCACTAACGCAGGTGTCCGTCCGGCAGCTCACTAACGCAGGTGTCCATCCGGCATCTCACGAATGTGGGGTGTCCGTCCGGCAGCTCACTAACGCAGGTGTCCATCGAGCTCTCCCTCTCTACAAAAGTCTGGGTACCTTGGCTAGGTTCGTCCCTCTCAGAGAGCCTCGACTCTCAGCTCTTGTGCTCTCTCTTTCCCATGTACTCTCTTAGTCACAGTCATCCAGGCGTGTCACTCCTCCCTCTCTCTCGTTAGTGTGTTCCTCGTTACCTCCAACAACACACTTTCTCTACTAGAAACTTTCTATACAGAGGATGAGCAGTGGGCGACGCTGTCACATTGTATGCATAGCATCAGGTATGCTGTTATGAGGGGGAGAAAGGAGAGAGAGAGAGAGAGAGAGAGAGAGAGAGAGAGAGAGAGAGAGAGAGAGAGAGAGAGAGAGAGAGAGAGAAATTAGAGCGATGGTAAACATTGCTGTTCCAACTTGAGTTTTGGTAGAGTGAAACTAGGGAAACTAGAACTCAACCACAAAATCACTGGAAATAAGTTACTTTATTTGCCTTTATTTTATCTATGCACGTTACTATGTTAGACTTGTAAAAAAAAATCTAAACTTTTGAAATGTACACGAATAAACTTTCTTGCAAACTGTGAAAATAATTCTGAGTTGCCCTCGACTTGCCAAAATGTATGTCTGCTGAAGGAGGTCTCAACTGGAGGCCCAAATATACCGCCTCCTGCTGACCAGGTTAATGCGGATCACACTAAGTTTCTATGACACTCCAGTTACAGTGTAACTTAAATTAATTAAGGCAGACATCTGAGAGTTGGTTAGTTGACTCGTGGTGTTTAAAGTCTATCGACTACACAAGAATCATTAAGAGGCACGTAAGTTCCCTCGTCTTGTGTGTTTTACTCAGGCCTCTGCAGCACAATTGTCCTCAAATATTTGTTAAGTTATACCACGAATTAAGGAAAGATCCTGGACTTCACCTTACAAAACAGACAAAGCAAATGCGATAGTAATTATGGACACGGTAGATTATAGTGGAAAAATGCACATGTTATTAGAAGACAGGGGTACTTATGTGCCCATTAAGGCTGCATGTCATCTGTACACCACCAGTCAAGGATACTTTAATACCTAAAGTAAAGAGTAAAGTAAACTCTCAGCATATACACAATACATTGACTTCTTTACTTTCTCCTGTGCGTGTGTGAAAGTACCGGAGTCAAGTGCTATTTGTTCATTAAATTGGTAAGTAATATAGAAAGTATTCCTATGTGAGCGATTAAAATTTGTTCTTAGCGTATCCTTATGTCAGTGAAGTTCTTTTAAAAATACAACTTAATTACTTAAATTATAATTAAGAGGACGAGTTCTGATACGGTAAGGAGGACTCGCTAAAGCATCATCCATCAAAACAGAATTATTTGCCCTTAAATTACCTAGCAAGGATGTAAGAGACCAGAATGTGACTTGACACTCTTGTGGAGGACATGCTCTGATATGTCAGGTTAGCAGCGGTACCGTCACTCACGAGATGAGTGACGCAAAAAGCTTTCAGCTGACACTCGCTAGAAGTTGGCGTGTCCTGAGTCGCGTGATGCCCTCTACATGCACTCACAGGCGATAGTCTTCAATCTAGGTAGTAGACAGTTCTTCTCAGCAGATAATCTCGGTGTGAACTCCCACGTACTCTGCTGCCTGTCTTTCCCCATGTACACTCACTGTTTGCCTTGTCTACCCTCTCACCAGTCTCCCTTCATCCGCCTCTCTCTCTCTCTCTCACCAGTCTCCCTTCATCCGTCTCTCTCTCTCTCTCTAGCATCGACCTTTTTTCTGATAATCTGCACACAGCACTTAAATGTTTTTATAATAAAGTTCATTCCATGTTTGCTTAATTAAAGGTGATTTAGACTTTATTTATGCTATAAAAATAACTGATGACAGGAAAGAATTTTAAAGTTTTCATTGATCATTTAGAAAAATAATTTTTATTAATCTTTCACAGGTAAGTACCGAGGTGGTGTCCCATGAACCAGGTGAACCAGGTAAGTACCGAGGTGGTGTCCCATGAACCAGGTGAACCAGGTAAGTACCGAGGTGTTCTTTGAGGGAAGCGTGACTCAGGTGATGTGTCCTCAAGGTAGATGTTTATGTACTCACCTGTTTGTACTCACCTATTTGTGGTTGTAGGGGTCGAGTCATATCTCCTGGCCCCCGCCTCTTCGCTGGTGTGTACTCACCTATTTGTACTCGCCTATTTGTGGTTACAGGGGTCGAGTCATAGTTCCTGGCCCCGCCTCTTCACTGATTGCTACTAGGTCCTCTCTCTCCCTGCTCCATGAGCTTTATCAAACCTCGTCTTAAAACTATGTATGGTTCCTGCCTCCACTACGTCACTTTCTAGGCTATTCCACTTCCTGACAACTCTATGACTGAAGAAATACTTCCTAACATCCCTTTGACTCATAGGAGTCTTCAACTTCCAATTGTGACCCCTTGTTTCTGTGTCCCCTCTCTGGAACATCTTGTCTCTGTCCACCTTATCTATTCCTCGCAGTATTTTATATGGCGTTATCATGTCTCCCCTAACCCTCCTGTCCTCTAGTGTCGTCAGGCCGATTTCCCTTAACCTTTCTTCGTAGGACAATCCCCTTAGCTCTGGGACTAGTCTTGTTGCAAACCTTTGTACTTTCTCTAATTTCTTGACGTGCTTGACCAGGTGTGGGTTCCAAACTGGTGCTGCATACTCTAGTATGGGCCTGACGTATATGGTGTACAGAGTCTTGAATGATTCCTTAGTGAGGTATTGGAACGCTATTCTTAGGTTTGCCAGCCGCCCATATGCTGCAGCAGTTATCTGATTGATGTGTGCCTCAGGAGATGTGCTCGGTATTATACTCACCCCAAGATCTTTTTCCTTGAGTGAGGTTTGCAGTCTTTGGCCACCTAGACTATACTCTGTCTGCGGTCTTCTTTGCCCTTCCCCGATCTTCATGACTTTACATTTGGCAGGGTTAAATTCAAAGAGCCAGTTACTGGACCAGGCTTGTAGCCTGTCCAGGTCTCTTTGTAGTCCTGCCTGATCCTCGACTGATTTAATTCTTCTCATCACTAACTTCACATCATCTGCGCGAGTCTTTATGACGATGTTTGGCTTCAAGTAAAAGTTGATAAGATTACACAGAAGACATGTAAATACCCTCTTATGTAGTCCGTCCACTCAGGTGAAGCGCGAGGTGACGACCTGGGTCATGTGACTTGTACTGTTGCGTAGGTGAGGTCACCTGTTGGCTGGTGGCGTAGAAGAATTTGGGCAAGAGGTTATGCAAGAAATAATGTACCCTGATTTTGCCTGGTCACAGACCGGGCTGCAGGGGCGTTGACTCCCGAAACCCTCTCCAGGTATACTCCAGGTATGGTATCATAGGTCTTGATTAAGGCAGCATCCATGCATTTTTCTTCCTGACCGCCTCATTTTCATGAAATCCGAGTGTGGCTCTGTCCACAGTCCACATTTGGACTTCATGGATGGTTAACTGGGCCTAAAGTCTACCAACTACACTAAGGGTCTTTAATGCTGCATGTCACCTCTGCACCACTAGTCAAGACTACATTAATCCCTGGCATAGGGATAAAATTCTCAGCGAATATACACTAACATATATACACCTCTCAGTTAGTATATCCTGCCATAAGGCGTGTGATATCGTCCCTGTGTGTTACACGCGTTTTGTGCGTTCTATACACTCGTATCTATGCTTCAGAAATCTCGTTTTGAGTCAGTTCCACGCCTACGTGGAATTGGCTGCATCCGATACAAGAAACAGTGTACAGGCCAACACCTGAGTTGCTAGATGTACTGCAGTTATAACACCTGCAGCAGTTACAACATCTGCAGCAGTTACAACACCTGCAGCAGTTACCGGCTAGATTACAATATTATGCAGAATCATGACAGTGCAGTTGTAACGGTTGAAATAGTTTCACGGCAGCCTAGTTAATGAGCGAGACGTGTACACGTCAAGTACACGTTGACGTACACGTCGAGTTCACACGGGAAGTACACGTCGAGTACACGTGGATGTACACGTCGAGTACACACGGGAAGTACACAGGGGAGTATACAATGGCGTTCCTAGGGAATTACACATGGGTGCACATGTGGGAAGCATACATACAAATATGTAAACATGAAAACATACACAGGAAGCGCACATGAGCGTTCACATGGAGAGCAAATTACCTTATTAATTACTCTTTCTTTTCCTGTTCCTGTGATGATAATCTGTTGTGTGTGACCTTATCATCCCTGAGCCACCATATAGGACCTTGAAGGAAGGTGGAGTGACCAGTCATCCTGGGGTAACTACACCTTTGTTGGAACAGCGTGTCGGGGAACATCACGGAGTGTCACGGCTTGCCATGGGGTGTCAGGAAGTGCCAAGGGGTGTCAAGGAGTGCCACGGGGTTGTAGAGGTGCTCTGCCACCACCCTTTCCATTATTGTAGATCTTCATAAAAAATCCTTCCTGTGTAATTCCCGAGTAATAGTAACTCCTGTTCTGCTGGCAGGAAGCCTTTGAAGCTGCCATAGCTGATAAACCTTTAATGGAATACCTGACGCTATCCTCATTGCCTTACAGAAGTCTCCCAGTTCAGGCTAACACATTTCAACACTATGACCCATCATGTGTGATGGAATATGATAGGAAAACATAGCTAGCTTTAGTTCCTATTGTGTAAACATCATATGAAATTGAGTAACAGCACACTGTTGTTGTATCCAATTTTGCTAAAAAAAGTGTCAGCACTCCACGGCCCCTCCACCCACGGCCCCTCCACCCACGGCCTCTCCACCCACGGCCCCTCCACCCACGCCACACCTTTGCCCCCTATCACTGATTACTGTCAATAGTCTCGTCGTCTTTCCAACATTCTTTCAATTCCTCTCACTTGTACCCAAACTCTCCGGCATGCCAGCCCGTCTTGCAGACTCATCGTTCTTTGTGCATCAGTTCCTGAACGATCAAAGCCAGTGGTTCTTAACCAGGGATACTTGTACTTCCTAGAGGTACGATAAAAAAGCCGGAGGTACGAGACGCACTGATCAATCCAAACTGAAAAATTTTCTGTAACAAATTTTGTTTATTTTGCTAGTATTTGTTTAAGTTAGTGTTGTATGGCGATGTCTTCCGAACGCTTCGTATATCGTCACCTCGCACGTACAGTACCTTGTTCAGTTTCACTGCTTCCACAGAGTCCTGGACTCGTAAAGTTTTGGAGGTTCTCGTGCCTCTACCTGTTTGTGTGAGACAGCTTTTTTCAGCACATGTACACACAAAAACAAAAGCCTAGAAAGCGTCTGGAGGCAAGTGCTGACATGTGTGTGGCTATTTCTAAACATGAACTTCGTTTTAGCATCTTCACTGATGCACTTAAACAACAAAAGAGCCGCTAAATATGACAAATGTGTTTTATTTTTTCTTTATAATTGAATGCATATAAGCTTTAAGTCACTTAGAATATGTTTTTGCTTTAAGAATAAAGAAGTTTGAATTTATTTTTGACGAATACGAAAAAAAAAAACATTCACAGAAGCGAGGAGATACAGGCATTTATAAGCTTAATAACCACTGATCCAAGCTGAGACCAAAATTAATCATTAGTATCAGTTATTATCAGTGGAATGACGGGGGGATTAGTCCCAGGCAAGTCACCGTATCCTTCACTGTCGTGTGGACTGTTTCAGAATGTTAGATGCAAAAGGTCGTTCACACTGCCCCTGTTCATCTCGAAATTAATAGGTAATAGAGTGTTAGTCGACCGTTGTGGGGTCACATCCTGGGGCAAAGAACGTTCAGATGAAAATAACTCAGATGGAACACTGCAAGTATTGTTCTGCTTCTGTTGCTAGAAATAGGTAATTACAATAGGTGATTAAAATAGGTGACTACAATAAGTAATTACAGTAGGTGATTAAAATAGGTGTTTTGCAATAGGTGATTAAAATAGGTGCTTTACAATAAGTAATCAGGCAGAGTACATACCACAGTCTGAACTTGTGACCTCCACCACCACCTCGACAGCACTCCGTGGAGGTCACTCCAACTCCCAACTAACACTTGAAGATGGAGGATATTTCACCACTCCCCTCCTAGTACTCCATCGTGTCACCACTCCATTATCCCCTCTATCATCTCCCACGACCCCGCCACCTCACTAACACTCCACCGTCCCTGTCTTCCCCTCTACCTCACTCTCAACACACTTAGGTAAGACACTTGTTTATCTTTCCCGTCTCCCCTTTTCTTATTCCCTTTTACCTCTCTTCTCTCCCTCTTTCACTTCAGTCTGCCCTCTCTTTTCTCCCCCCTTCCCCCATCGTATCCCCTTCTCTCATTTTCCACAGCATGCTCCCTCTTCCTCGTCCCCTCATATGTTCCTTTTCCCCTCAACACCCCCTTCCCTCAGTAACTTCCGCAATCTATCCTCCTTTTCCCCAGTCTGTCTCCCTCTGAACCTCCCTTCCAAACTCCCTCTGAACCTCCCTCCCCAACATTCTCTGATCTTCCTCAACACCCCTTGAACCTCCCTCTCCAACACCTCTTGAGCCTCCCTCCCCAACACCCCTTGAACCTCCCTCCCCAACATTCTCCGAACTTCCTTCCCCAACACCCCTTGAACATCCCTCCCAAACACTCTTTGAACCTCCTTTCCCAACACCCCCTAAACCTCCCTCCCAACACCCCTTGAACTTCCCTCCCCAACACACCCCTTGAACCTCCCTCCACAACACCCTCTGAACCCCCTCCCCATCACCCCCTGAACCTCCCTCCCCAATACCCCTGAACCTCCCTCCACAATACCCCCTGAACCTCCCTCCCAATACCCCTGAACCTCCCTCCCCAATACCCCTGAACCTCCCTCCCCAATACCCTATGAAACTCCCTCCCCAATACCCCTGAACCTCCCTCCCCAATACCCCTGAACCTCCCTCCCCAATACCCCCTGAACCTCCCTCCCCAATACCCCTGAACCTCCCTCCCCAATACCCCTGAACCTCCCTCCCCAATACCTCCTGAACCTCCTTCCCCAATACCCCTGAACCTCCCTTCCCAATACCCCTGAACCTCCCTCCCCAATACCCCTGAACTTCCCTCCCCAATACCCCTGAACTTCCCTCCCCAATACCCCTGAACTTCCCTCCCCAATACCCCTGAACTTCCCTCCCCAATACCCCTTGAACCTCCCTCCCAATACCCCTGAACCTCCCTCCCCAATACCCCTGAACCTCCCTCCCCAATACCCCTGAACCTCCCTCCCCAATACCCCTGAACCTCCCTCCCCAATACCCCCTGAGCCTCCCTCCCCAATACCCCTGAACCTTCCTCCCCAATACCCCTGAACCTCCCTCCCCAATACCCCTAAACCTCCCTCCCCAATACCCCTGAACCTCCCTCCCCAATACCCCTGAACCTCCCTCCCCAATACCCCTGAACCTCCCTCCCCAATACCCCTGAACCTCCCTCCTCAATACCCCTGAACCTCCCTCCCCAATACCCCCTGAACCTCCCTCCCCAATACACCCTGAACCTCCCTCCCCAATACCCCTGAACCTCCTCTCCCAATACCCCTGAACCTCCCTCCCCAACACCTGAACCTCCCTCCCCAATACCCCTGAACCTCCCCCCAATACCCCCTGAACCTCCCTCCCCAATACCCCTGAACCTCCCTCCCCAATACCCCTGAACCTCCCTCCCCAACACCTGAACCTCCCTCCCCAACACCTGAACCTCCCTCCCCAATACCCCTGAACCTCCCTCCCCAACACCCCTGAACCTCGCTCAACAACACCCCTGAACCTCCCTCCCCAACACCCCTGAACCTTCTCCCCAACAGCCTCGTTCTACATCTCAAGCATCTTTCAACACATGTCACCATCCCTCATAATTACCACAGCAAGAAAGGGTCATTACTGCTTTATAAATAAAGCTACAGGTATTATTTATTTGTTTTTAATGTAATCCATCCTAGTTTACATTAGCGTGGCTCCCTTGTTTACCTGTGTTGCTACAAGACGCTGGTGTGGCTCGTTTGTTTACCTGTGTTGCTACAAGACGCTGGTGTGGCTCCTTGTTTACCTGTGTTGCTACAAGACGCTGGTGTGGCTCCTTTGTTTACCTGTGTTGCTACAAGACGCTGGTGTGGCTTCCTTGTTTACCTGTGTTGCTACAAGACGCTGGTGTGGCTCCTTTGTTTACCTGTGTTGCTACAAGACGCTGGTGTGGCTCCTTTGTTTACCTGTGTTGCTACAAGACGCTGGTGTGGCTCCCTTGTTTACCTGTGTTGCTACAAGACGCTCGTGTGGCTCTCTTGTTTACCTGTGTTGCTACAAGACGTTGGTGTGGCTCCTTTGTTTACCTGTGTTGCTACAAGACGCTTGTGTGGCTCCTTTGTTTACCTGTGTTGCTACAAGACGCTGGTGTGGCTCCTTTGTTTGCCTGTGTTGCTACAAGACGCTCGTGTGGCTCCTTTGTTTATCTATGTTGCTACAAGACGTTGGTGTGGCTCCTTTGTTTACCTGTGTTGCTACAATACACTGGTGTGGAGTCCTTGTTTACCTGTGTTGCTACAAGACGCTGGTGTGGAGTCCTTGTTTATCTGTGTTGCTACAATACACTGGTGTGGAATCCTTGTTTACCTGTGTTGCTACAAGACGCTGGTGTGGAGTCCTTGTTTACTTGTGTTGCTACAAGTCGCTGCCTCAGCCCACATTTGAGTTCATTTACCTCCTTTTTTAACCGAGCTGCAACGAGCAATTAATAAGGGCGGAGTTCAGTTTATTTCAGGTCAGATTGATAGCGTAATGTAATTACTTTGTTACATAATTTCATTTTGCCTGAGGTTGAGTCATTGCGTACGCTCGTGCCATTCAATACGCGCGCGGCATTATATTTGTTCGCTCTGTATTACGGGAACAAAGAGCATCGTTAAGCCGTTCCCTTGGCATTCTTAGGGCTTGTTGTTTTGTGTGTAGAGAGAAGAATGCGCTCAAGTTGTGCGTGAAGTGACACACTGCGCATCCGCTGCTTCTTGCGTCTCAGGTGTGTTGCGATGATGGGTCGTGTGTTGACGTGTGTGGGGACGTGAGCACCTGTTTTACTGATGGTTGGGAAGAACGACAGTGTTGCACGCTCGGCAGAGCTCTTCAGTCTTGTATGTTAATGGAATATAACACCGACAGGTCGATGAATAAGACGCATGTACAACACTTGGGTGTTTGGAGACGTTTATCCAACCAGTGCTTCGTAAATATAATACAGAGAATAATACTGGAGACTGTGGAAGACGTGAGATAGTAGTTTGAGGTAGTCAGTCCCTTACCCTTGATGAATTTGTCTCCGACCGATTCATCAAGGATACGGAGACAGACAGACGGTGAAAGACGTGAAGGACTTTCAGTCCATCAGTCTTAACGAATCAGTACAGTCCATCAACACTGAGGGACTGATCACCTCTTTGTGAAACTGAGGGACTGATCACCTCTTTGTAAAACTGAGGGACTGATCACTTCAGCCAACTACTTCATTTATGTCTTCCGTCATCTCCAGAATTGTTCTATGTATTAGATTGATGAAGCTACTGATGGGCGAAACGTTTCCACAATAAAGATAGTGAAGTTTTGCACACACTGTATGTGTTGGTGAGAACCCTGAGTCAGTGTTGTACTCCCGGGAGAACTGTGTTGTATGTGTACTCAGGTGGTACTCTTAGATTCCAGTACTCTACCATCCTAGTACTCTACCATCCCAGTACTCTACCATCCCAGTATTCTACCATCCCAGTACTCTACCATCCCAGTACTCTTCCATCCCAGTACTCTACCATCCCAGTACTCTTCCATCCCAGTACTCTTCCATCCCAGTACTCTTCCATCCCAGTACTCTTCCATCCCAGTATTCTACCATCCCAGGACTCTACCATTCCAGTTCTCTACCATCCCAGTACTCTACCATTCCACTACTCTTCCATCCCAGTACTCTACCATCCCAGTACTCTTCCATCCCAGTACTCTACCATTCCAGTACTCTTCCATCCCAGTACTCTACCATTCCAGTACTCTTCCATCCCAGTACTCTTCCATCCCAGTACTCTACCCTCCCAGTACTCTACCATCCCAGTACTCTACCATTCCAGTACTCTTCCATTCCAGTACTCTACCATTCCAGTACTCTACCATCCCAGTACTCTACCATCCCAGTACTCTACCATTCCAGTACTCTTCCATTCGCAAAACTATTCCATCACAATTCTCCTCAGTAATAGTACTAAAGTCAACGCTCATGACTAGTGATGCGTCCATTTTTCGACGCTACAAATACGGTGTTTGCCACATCCCTGTTACAGCTAGATAGCATCACGATTTGTGGTTAATGTTAATTTAACCGATGCTAACCCATAAATACTAGAAATTAAGTGAATAGGAAGGATGGATCTCGAGAACAAACACACACACATCACATATGAAAGACCCCTCGGAGCTAGTGATCACGTGGTTCTGAGCTTCGAATACATAGTGGAGTTACAAGGGGAGAGGGAAGCAGAAAGGGCAGGACGAATGAAGCTAGACTCCAAGAGAGGGGACTACACAGGCATGAAGAATATTCTGCACGAGGTTCAGTGGGACAGAGAACTGGCAGGGAGATCAGTAAATGAGATGATGGAATATGTGACAACAATTTGCAAGGAAGCAGAGGAGTGATTTATACCCAAGGGCAGCAGAAATAATGAGAAGGCCAGGACGAGCCCTTGGTTCACCCAAAGGTGTATAGAGGCCAAAACCAAGTGTGGAAGAGAATGGAAGACGTATAGAAGGCAAAGGACCCAGGAGAATAAGGAGAGTAATCGAAGAGCCAGAAATTAATATGCACAGGTAAGGAGGGAGGCCCAACGACAATACAAAAATTGACATAGCAGCGAAAGCCTAGTCCGACCCGAAGCTGTTGTGCAGTCACATCAGGAGGAAAACAGCAGTCAAGGACCAGGTAATCAGGCTGAGGAAGGAAGGAGGGAAGATAACAAGAAACAACCGAGAAATATGCGAGGAGCTCAAAATGAGATTTAAAGAAGTATTCACAGTGGAGACAGAAGGTACTCCAGAAAGTGTGGTGGGGTACACCATCAAGTGCTAGACACAATACATACAACCTCAAATGCAAGGAGCCGGATAACATCTCTCCGTGGGTCCTGA
>WNWK01002915.1:92500-188363 GCA_009830355.1 Cherax destructor
ACTTCAGATCTTCCAACATAGTAAATAAAAGTCTTCACTATATTGCTCTTCCACTTCGTCGAGTAGTTTTATTGTGTTTTGTTCTCTACGTCAGTTATTATTTTTTACGTTTTTCCATAATAATATCTTTATTTACTACAAGTATATGTACAAGGTACACAGGCCTAGCTGACATCAATGATATACTACTATATAGAAAGCCGCTTGTTATGCTGAGCATTTCGGGCAAATTAGGTCAGTTTTGTCCCAGGATGCGACCCCACACCAGTCGACTAACACCCAGGTACCCATTTTAAACTGATGGGTGGACAGGGACAGCAGTTGTCTTATGGTAACACGTCACTAATGTTTTCCAGCCTTACCGGAGGAGATTCGAACTCCGGACCTCAGTTTGTGAGCTGAGTGCGCTGGCGATAGAGCTACGGGAGTAGCTGAAAATTCGAGTCGTTTAACATGATGAAAATTTTAGCGTCCTACTGGAAATCTTGGCTTTTAAATTTTTTTATTGTATTTGTTCGAAAGTTGAAGAATATATCTGCCCACTCTTCCACCCCCCCCCCCCCATTTATTCTTGTTTGACACGTGTGCGGCTACGCAGTGAATAACACTTGACGGAATCTTTCGCAAAGTTTGTGAATAAAGCGTTGGCACTTTGTCTTTGAGTCCATCCAAATTAAGATGTTCTGGTGAGGCAGCGTTTGCAAGAGTCAGGAGCATCATTTGCTATACCTTTGTTGTCCTGGGGTATGTAAGTGTTGTGATTCCAGTGTTATATTGTCATTGCTTTACTGCCTCTTCATTCTCTTGCACCTCCCCCATCCCTTTGCGTCTTATTTTTCTTTTCTTTTTTCTCTCCTCATTTCTGTTGTTTCATCCTCTCGTCACTCCTCTCCACTCCGTCTTTGTGACCTCTGGCTGCACCCTCCCATCACCACTTGAGGTTCTTGTCTGAGTGCCGATATGACCCCTTACGAGATGTATGTCTTAATGGTCCCAAAACATCACCCCAAGATGGAACATCTTTTCCTACCCGATGCCTTCCTAACCTTCCCCAATTCACCCTACCAACTCTCCCTACTTCTCCCTCTCCCACTCTCACCCTCATCTACCTCTTTTCTCACCCCACTTCTCTCTCCCCTCTTCCCCCCAAAAAATGATATACATAAGCAAACAAGAACTTCCTGGTTGATTAAACAAGTGCAAAGTCATATGAAATTGCATCGAGACAATAAGACTGCTTTGATCAGCACCTGCCGTAGGCGCTGCTGGTGGTTCTTCCTGATGAGGTCTTGGCCTCTGGTAATCCAGGATAATGTGGCCACACTCAACACCGTATTACCTCTTCATCTTAGCGAATCGATGATGCCATCTCAAGGTGGGATGCAGCCTCCAGACCAGATTCTCAGGCGGGAGAACTGGCAGGAGCTAGAGCAGGAGAGCTGGGGCTTGGGGCTACTAGAAGACGGTAGGGGTTACTAGGGGCTGGTGGTTACAAGGGGCTGGTAGTTACTAGGGGTGGTAGCGGTTACTAAAAGGTGGTTGAGATTAGAAGGGGCTGGTAGTTAGTAGGCGGGGGTAGCAGAGGTTACTAGCGGCTGGTAGTTACTAGGGGGTGGTAGGCGTTATTAGAGGCTGGCAGTTACTATGAGGTGGTAGGGGTTACTAGGGACAGGTAGTTACTAGGGGTGGTGGTAGCTGTTACTAGAGGCTGGTAGTTACTAGGGGGTTACTAGAGGCTGTTAGTTACGAGGGGTGTTGATAGGGATTAATAGAGGGTGGTAATTACTAGGGTGGTGGTAGGAGTTACAAGAGGCTGGTAGTTACTTGGGGGTGGTAGGGATTACTAGGTACTGGTAGTTACTAGGGGGGGGTAGGGATTATTATGGTAGCAGGGGTTACTTGGGACTGGTAATTACTACTATTAGGGTGGTAGGAGTTACTAAGGGCTGGTAGTGACTAGGGGAGTGGTAGGGGTTACTAGGGGCTGGTAGTTACTAGGAGGGTGGTAGGGGTTACTAGGGGCTGGTAGTTACTAGGGGCTTGTAGTTACTAGGGGATGATAGGAATTACTAAGGGCTGGTATTACTAGGGGGGAGAGTAGAGGAGAATTGAAGAAGTAGTAGGGTTGTTGTGGTGAAGATTGTGGGCATGGGGAAAAGTAATGGAATGGGTTGTGGGGGTGGGGAATTTGGCTGGGTGGGTGGGGAGAGTTGAGGAGGTATGGGGTGTTGGGGTGGGGAGCATTGTGGAGGGATGGGGCACTGATGCTGGCATTTTTTCTTATGAACGTCATTAGGAACACGAATATTATTGACGCAAGCATCATTAAATGTTGGGTGGCTGGTTGTGGGTGGCTGGTTGTGGGTGGCTGGTTGTGGGTGGCTGGTTGTAGGAGACGGGTGGCGACACAGGGACCTGGTCAGTAGTCTTTAAACAAGCTGTTGACCGTGACCTTGTGGGCGGCCACCACACACCCCGTCCACCCTGCCTCTTGACCGTGACCTTGTGGGCGGCCACCACACACCCCGTCCACCCTGCCTCTTGACCGTGACCTTGTGGGCGGCCACCACACACCCCGTCCACCCTGCCTCTTGACCGTGACCTTGTGGGCGGCCACCACACACCCCGTCCACCCTGCCTCTTGAACGTGACCTTGTGGGCGGCCACCACACACCCCGTCCACCCTGCCTCTTGACCGTGACCTTGTGGGCGGCCACCACACACCCCGCCCACCCTGCCTCTTGACCGTGACCTTGTGGGCGGCCACCACACACCCCGTTCACCCTGCCTAATGACCGTAACCTTGTGGGTGGCCACCACACACCCCGTCCACCCTGCCTCTTGACCGTGACCTTGTGGGCGGCCACCACACACCCCGCCCACCATGCCTCTTGACCGTGACCTTGTGGGCGGCCACCACACACCCCGCCCACCCTGCCTCTTGACCGTGACCTTGTGGGCGGCCACCACACACCCCGTCCACCCTGCCTCTTGACTGACCTTGTGGGCGGCCACCACACACCCCGTTCACCCTGCCTCTTGACTGTGACCTTGTGGGCGGCCACCACACACCCCGTCCACCCTGCCTCTTGACTGTGACCTTGTGGGCGGCCACCACACACCCCGTTCACCCTGCCTCTTGACTGTGACCTTGTGGGCGGCCACCACACACCCCGTCCACCCTGCCTCTTGACTGTGACCTTGTGGGCGGCCACCACACACCCCGCCCACTCAATTCGCACACCCTGGACCCCGCCCACCCAGGGCCTCGCCCACCCTGATTGTCTCAACGGAAAAAAACATTCAGACTTCAGAGAAGTCTGAATGTTATCTTGTGTCAAATCGAAAAGCTTTTGAATCTAGCCGTACTTTATGTACGTGCATATATGCGATCTACCCATACGTTAATTATGTACGTGCAGGTGTGGGATATTGCCGTACGTGGGTTATACATGTGTATACGTGGGTTATACATGTATACGTAAAACTTGACACGTTCCTCAAATTGGTTGCTGATCAGCCAGGTTGTGGTTGAAGGTCGTACTGGCTGACTGCATGCTTCCAGCAGTAACAGCCTAGTTGATCAGAATTTCATCGTCCTCCGGGAGGCCTGGTCCTGGACCAGGCCGCAGGGACAAGTTCTCCCCCCGATCATGCATCGTAAATAATTATTTAGAGAAGTTATAGCTACTTAAAGTTGTTATATTACTAAGACAAGATACATATGCATAAGACATGTGAAATACGCATACATGAAAGACACTGTAAGATACATATACATGAAAGACACTGTAAGATACGCATTATACATAAGAATGATTTATATTTCTGCAAAGTTACGAATAAAGTGACTCGTGTGTCATGATCACCACTCGTGTGTCATGATCACCACTCGTGTGTCATGATCCTCACTCGTGTGTCATGATCCTCACTCGTGTGTCATGATCATCACTCGTGTGTCATGATCACCACTCGTGTGTCATGATCACCACTCGTGTGTCATGATCATCACTCGTGTGTCATGATCATCACTCGTGTGTCATGATCACCACTCGTGTGTCATGATCACTACTCGTGTGTCATGATCACCACTCGTGTGTCATGATCCTCACTCGTGTGTCATGATCATCACTCGTGTGTCATGATCCTCACTCGTGTGTCATGATCCTCACTCGTGTGTCATGATCCTCACTCGTGTGTCATGATCCTCACTCGTGTGTCATGATCATCACTCGTGTGTCATGATCACCACTCGTGTGTCATGATCACCACTCGTGTGTCATGATCCTCACTCGTGTGTCATGATCCTCACTCGTGTGTCATGATCCTCACTCGTGTGTCATGATCACCACTCGTGTGTCATGATCACCACTCGTGTGTCATGATCACCACTCGTGTGTCATGATCACCACTCGTGTGTCATGATCACCACTCGTGTGTCATGATCATCACTCGTGTGTCATGATCCTCACTCGTGTGTCATGATCATCATCGTGTGTCATGATCCCACTCGTGTGTCATGATCACACTCGTGTGTCATGATCCCACTCGTGTGTCATGATCCCACTCGTGTGTCATGATCATCACTCGTGTGTCATGATCTCACTCGTGTGTCATGATCACCACTCGTGTGTCATGATCACCACTCGTGTGTCATGATCATCACTCGTGTGTCATGATCACCACTCGTGTGTCATGATCACCACTCGTGTGTCATGATCATCACTCGTGTGTCATGATCACCACTCGTGTGTCATGATCACCACTCGTGTGTCATGATCACTCACTCGTGTGTCATGATCATCACTCGTGTGTCATGATCACTCACTCGTGTGTCATGATCACCACTCGTGTGTCATGATCACCACTCGTGTGTCATGATCATCACTCGTGTGTCATGATCACCACTCGTGTGTCATGATCACCACTCGTGTGTCATGATCACCACTCGTGTGTCATGATCACCACTCGTGTGTCATGATCATCACTCGTGTGTCATGATCCTCACTCGTGTGTCATGATCCTCACTCGTGTGTCATGATCATCACTCGTGTGTCATGATCCTCACTCGTGTGTCATGATCCTCACTCGTGTGTCATGATCACCACTCGTGTGTCATGATCCTCACTCGTGTGTCATGATCCTCACTCGTGTGTCATGATCCTCACTCGTGTGTCATGATCACCACTCGTGTGTCATGATCCTCACTCGTGTGTCATGATCCTCACTCGTGTGTCATGATCACCACTCGTGTGTCATGATCCTCACTCGTGTGTCATGATCCTCACTCGTGTGTCATGATCACCACTCGTGTGTCATGATCATCACTCGTGTGTCATGATCCTCACTTGTGTCATGATCCTCACTGTGTTCATGATCCTCACTCGTGTGTCATGATCACCACTCGTGTGTCATGATCCTCACTCGTGTGTCATGATCACCACTCGTGTGTCATGATCACCACTCGTGTGTCATGATCCTCACTCGTGTGTCATGATCCTCACTCGTGTGTCATGATCCTCACTTGTCATGATCACCACTGGTCAGATCACCACTCGTGTGTCATGATCCTCACTCGTGTGTCATGATCCTCACTCGTGTGTCATGATCCTCACTCGTGTGTCATGATCCTCACTCGTGTGTCATGATCACCACTCGTGTGTCATGATCATCACTCGTGTGTCATGACCCACTGTGGCAGATCCTCACGTGTGTCATGATCCTCACTCGTGTGTCATGATCCTCACTCGTGTGTCATGATCACCACTCGTGTGTCATGATCATCACTCGTGTGTCATGATCACCACTCGTGTCATGATCATTACCTTCATACTTGTTACCCGTGTTCACCTGCCAGTAATTAGGTACCTGAATATTAGCCGACTAGTGTAAGCTTATTTAGGCACAGTTAAACATAAATACAATTATCATACATAGTGTAAATTACCTAGGATAACCACAACAAGTTAGACAAAGTGACTTATTTACATTTGGGTCGCATCCTGGGGGAAGAGGATCAGAGAGAAACCCAGTGAAGATAAGCCACAGTCTGATTACAGTGGCTTTACTGGGTTAACCTGAGCTACCTCTAGGATAATGTTTTTAGCCTCCCAAACACCGAAAGACTTAGTTAATGTCCGATTTGAAACACGACTTACCATCCTCACTTAACCTGGTTCAGTAGTCTAAATAAAATCTTCAGCTCTGCAAACCTGTACGTAAATCAGTGTTAGAATTAGTATATTAACAAGCTTACTTTGGCCCAGTAGCTGGACATCATTACAACACTTGGACTTTCAGTCTAAGCCTGGGTACAGTAGCCTAAACTTGGGTACAGTAGCCAAAACTTGGGTACAGTAGCCTAAACTTGGGTACAGTAGCCTAAACTTGGGTACAGTAGCCTAAACTTGGGTACAGTAGCCTAAACTTGGGTACAGTAGCCTAAACTTGGGTACAGTAGCCTAAACTTGGGTACAATAGCCTAAACCTGGGTACAGTAGCCTAAACCTGGGTACAGTAGCCTAAACCTGGGTACAGTAGCCTAAACTTGGGTACAGTAGCCTAAACCTAGGTACAGTAGCCTAAACTTGGGTACAGTAGCCTAAACCTGGGTACAGTAGCCTAAACCTGGGTACAGTAGCCTAAACCTGGGTACAGTAGCCTAAAGATGGGTGCAGTATCGTAAAAGTTGGTGTAGTGGTACATCAGCCTAAACAGGGTGGCGTTGGGAGGCAGCCGTGGAGGTGTCAGCTGACCTCACTTGCCCCAGGCTGACACTCGTCTGTATCACCACAGGTGATAAGGACTGGCTGATCCTTTACACACACACACACACACACACAAACACACAGCATAAAATACACTTATATGAGAATCTAAATATTGAATACGGAACACCACGAGACCAGTTTCGCTCTTGTAACCTCATATGGACAAGCAGTCACAAGCCTCCACCTATCATTGCTCTCAGGTGTGGACCTTGCCCTTAGGTGCAAGCTAAAAGCCACACGTACTGGGATGGACCCTGCACATATGACTGTTTATACTGACGAGTCTCTCCTCCCGGAGACTCCACTGCAGGTGAGGCTTATCAGCCACGACCAATGGGCGAGCGTTCCTTCCCTAACACAGAGATTTGACAGGTTAAGCTGGGCTGGTGCGGTCAGGTGGAGGTGATCACACACTTGCTGCCTCCCTCAACTACTTCACTTGCCACACTACTTCCTCGTGTCACTCCCAGGCATCAACTTCACCTCCGTCCTCGTGTTACGTAATCATGTGCGGCTCTACGTCGCTGCATTTATGTAATAATTGTTTATATACCGTGAGATGAGATAACTATAATCATCGTACGAAATCTTTTCAAACGGAGCGAAAGTTAACGAGAAGTTTCGAGTCTGGAATGGTGTTGAGGTTACCAAACAGTACCAGGACATAGTCTCCCAGTAGTACCATATTCACACTTCCTGCTAATTGTGCTGAGCTGTTTTGCACTTGTCATTAGGTCAATGGCTAGGATAATATTTGCGCACAGGTGTGCAGGAAGTGATAAGAGAGTGAGGGGTAGGGGTGATGGGTGGGCCAGAGTGTTGGCCTCGGAGAGTGGGTGGCGGGTGGGCTGGCTGGCTGGCCAAGCTGTGAACGGTGCAGTAGAAGTTGCTGAGACGCTGTGAGGTGAGCACATGTGCCAGCGGTGAGCACAGGTGCCAGTGTGGCTTTTGTGTCGGAGCTGTGAACCTGGCTCTTGTCCTCGACTCCGCCACCACACCACCGGAATATAGTAGTGCAGTGATTTTTTTTATTTAGTAAGAAGGTGCGCGACAGACTGCGGCGGGAGGTAACCCCGAGGGTGAGCATCATCAGTGAGATGCTGGGGTGTGGTGTGGCAGGGTTGCGGGCGCCTGCAGTGTTTGTGCCGCCCCCCTGCCCCGACCCTGCCATCTTGGGCTGACCTGCACCCACTGACACCCCCAGCCTGGCCCTTCAACAGGACCTGTATACTCTCCTTCCTGTGTTGGTGTCAGTGCTAGTGCCATACCCAGGTATTGTTTGTACATGAGTGTTAGTCTGCCCCCAGCAAGGCGGTAGAACAGTGCCTCCAGTCACCATGTTTGGTAGTTTGGTGCAGAAGCTACAGTCGCTGAGCCCCCTGGCCAGCCCCACAACTTCCCCCTCCACAAGTCCAAAACTCCGTAGAAAATTAGGATTCGGAAAGTCTCGCAAAAGGAAGGATGCCGGGTTCTCGCGAGAAGACCTGCGGGAGGTGCAGAGCGAGCCAGAGCTGGAGTACGACGCGCCCAGCAGGGGTCGTCGCAAGACCAGTGCCCCTCCTCACCCGCCCGCTGGGGGAAAGGGTATCGGGCGGGGCAGGGCGGGCCTGGACGAGCCCTACCCCGTCCATCAGGACCTGGAAAACATCTATGATGTGCCCGCCAGGCTGAGAAGGAAGGTAGATACGCCCACACCTGCAGCCCGACGCCTGGAGGGCTCACTCACCGTCGGCAGGATGGAAGGACTCAAGCAGGTGAGACACTCCCGTGGCCGCGTCAGCCAGAAAGTGGCTGACGCAGAAGCCAGAGAGTAAACTACAGCTACCTACTCGCTGTAGTAGAGTAGGAATTTAAAAGGCGCGTGAGTTTCCCCTGTCTCCTAATATTATGTTTATTTTCCCCCTATAATCTACCTTGTCCATAATTACTATCCTATTTGCTTTGTCTGCTTTCGTAAGGTGAAGTCTAGGATCTTTCCTTAATGCATGGACAAGGTAGATTATAGGGAAAAAATAACATATTAGAAAACAGGGGAACTGACGTGCCCCTTAAAACTTGGTGGGCACCATCCATTTAACTGAAGTCAGCAGGAGTAAAATCACTGGGCACTCGCAAATTCTGTAGTCATAAATCGAAAACAAATGGTAGGATTTCGTTAATCTCAAACCTCTATTTCTTTTGGTCATTCTTTGTTAAGAATGTTTATATTAAACGATGTTTGTTGGTATTCTTATTGTTGAGAGAAATAAGTTAGTTTCTCCTGATGAGGGTGTCAAATGATGCCGGTGTGGTGTGGCACAGTGTGTATGGTGTGGCACAGTGCCTGTGTGCAGTGTGGCACAGTGCTTGTGTTTGGTGTGGCACAGTGCCTGTGTGGTGTGGCACAGTGCCTGTGTGTGTGGCACAGTGCCGGTGTGTGGTGTGGCACAGTGCCGGTGTGTGTGGGGCACAGTGCCGGTGTGTGGTGTGGCACAGTGCCGGTGTGTGGTGTGGCACAGTGCCGGTGTGTGGTGTGGCACAGTGCCGGTGTGTGGTGTGGCACAGTGCCGGTGTGTGGTGTGGCACAGTGCCGGTGTGTGGTGTGTCACAGTGCCGGTGTGTGGTGTCACAGTGGCAGTGTGTGGTGTGTCACAGTGGCAGTGTGTGGTGTGGCACAGTGTCGGTGTGTGATGTGGCACAGTGCCGGTGTGTGGTGTGGCACAGTGCCGGTGTGTGGTGTGGCACAGTGCCGGTGTGTGGTGTGGCACAGTGCCGGTGTGTGGTGTGGCACAGTGCCGGTGTGTGGTGTGTCACAGTGCCGGTGTGTGGTGTCACAGTGGCAGTGTGTGGTGTGTCACAGTGGCAGTGTGTGGTGTGTCACAGTGCCATTGTGTGGTGTGTCACAGTGTCGGTGTGTGGTGTGGCACAGTGTCGGTGTGTGGTGTGGCACAGTGCCGGTGTGTGGTGTGGCACAGTGCCGCACCACACACCTCGCTAAGCCTCTATACAACAGAGTCGCTGGTTCCTCTGGCTCGTCTACTGTGTCGTGAGAGTTGTCATCTTCATACAAAGTGAACAACCGCAAAAGCTCATTTTCAGCTTGTCGACACATCTCGTGCTTGTCTGTGTGTTGGTGAGTGTCCGTGCTTGTCTGTGTGTTGGTGAGTGTCCGTGCTTGTCTGTGTGTTGGTGAGTGTCCGTGCTTGTCTGTGTGTTGGTGAGTGTCCGTGCTTGTCTGTGTGTTGGTGAGTGTCCGTGCTTGTCTGTGTGTTGGTGAGTGTCCGTGCTTGTCTGTGTGTTGGTGAGTGTCCGTGCTTGTCTGTGTGTTGGTGAGTGTCCGTGTTTGTCTGTGTTGATGCATTTAAGCGTCTGCATTTGTTGGTGCCTACAAGTGCTAATAAATGTGTGTGTGTGTGTGTGTGTGTGTGTGTGTGTGAGTGTGTGTGAGTGTGTGTGTGTGAGTGCGTTTGTGCACGTGCGCGCCCGCGCGTGCATAAATCTATTACCTTTGAAAATGTGAACGAGTTTACATGTGCTTACACACGTTCACATGTACACATGACAGTATCCCTCCGTCTCGTGTCAGTTTCTCAGGCGGGTTCCACCTCCTCCCTGCGCCATCCATACGTATTTAGCTCTTCGTATACAATAATATTAACAATAATCTACCTCAATTAAGTTTCTGGGTAAAGCTTTACAAGGCGGGGAGCAAAAATAAAAAACATTAAGGAAGAATGGAAAAACGGTTAGTGACCATTGCAATATATATATATATATATATATATATAGGTAAAACTGGTCAGTTAGCAAGAACTCATTTAAAATTAAGTACTTTCTAAAATTTTCTCTTATACGTTTAAAGATATACTTTTTCATTTATGTTAATGATAAAAATTAATAATTTTGTACCAAAAGAACCTTAGTAAACTTACCTAACATTATTATATCAAGCGCAATTTAATTTAGCCTAATCCAACTAAATATATTTTAGAAATGTTTTTCGATAACTTAATAAACAAACAAAGAAATATATTTTTTTCGTTAGGTTCAGAAAGATTTTTGCGAAATTATTTCATGAAAAAATTTTCGCTTGCCATATTCGGCAAGAAGAGCGTTGCTATTTAAGCCAAAATCGCAAGTTTTACCTATTCGGCACGACATATGTATGTATATATATATATATATATATATATATATATATATATATATATATATATATATACATATATAATAATGCTATAATAATGTTAGGTAAGTTATATATATATATATATATATATATATATATATATATATATATATATATATATATATATATATATATATATATATATATATATATGTCGTGCCGATTAGGTAAAACTGGCGATTTTGGCTTAAATAGTAACGCTCATCTTGCCATATAAGACAAGCGAAAATTTGTGTATGCAATAATTTCGCAAAATCATTCTGAAGCTAACGAAAAAAATATATTTCATTGTGTTTGTTTATTACCAAATTATTGTAAATGTATTTAAAATATATTTAGTTGGGTTAGGCTAAATTAAATTGCGCTTGTTATGATAAGGTTAGGTAAGTTTTCAAAGTTTCTCTTGGTACAAAATTATAATTTTTTACATTAACATTAATGAAAAAAAATATATCTTTAAACGTATAAGAGAAAATTTTAGAAAGGACTTAATTTTAAATGAGTTCTTGCTAATTGACCAGTTTTACCTAATCGGCACGACATATATATATATATATATATAATGTCGTATAGTGGTACCAACCTTTTCTTATGAGTGTGAGGCAGGAGCTTTAAACGTTGCAGCAAGGAGACGGCTGGAGGCACTGGAGATGTCATGCTTTAGAGCAATGTGTGGGGTGAGTATTATGCAAAGAACTCTGAGCGTAGACATTAGAGAACGTTGTGGGGTGTGGAAGGGGGTTATTCAGAGAAAAGAGGAGTGGGTTGTTAAGGTTTAAGATTGTTCGGGTATTTAGACCCCTCCAGGGAGGTGTCTTGATGCCTGTGAGGGGCTCTTGATTCAAGGAGCTAGACTTATCCTAACCTTCCCGAGGCACTTAATGATACCTACGGGTTTAGCGCTTCTTCCTGATTGGAAAATATGTAAATGGGCATCTAGAGAGGATGAGCAGAAGTGGATGATCTAGAGTAGTGGAGAGGAGTTCCAGTTCCAGTTTTTCGTCAGAAGTTTGATAAGATGGGGGAGGAAGGATAGGTAAAGATGGAATATGGAAAAAGGATGGGTTGAGGTGGGGAGAGGGGGTAATAAAGGTAAGTGGCCAAACCACCTTGGTGCATTTTAATAAATGTGTGTGTGTATGTGTAGTATTATTCATGAAATTCATAGGATGGGGTATACCACACCACCCGTCAGTGGCACACTTCTATACAAGACGCATACATGTGTGGTGCTGAGTTGGTAGTAGGTATAATTTTTGCTATTGCCTTTTTTTATGTGCAGGAGGTTGGTTACAGGATGCTTGCTGGAGATTGAGCTTACAGGGCGCTTGATAGAGGTTGGCTGCTTTCCTGAAGTTGTTGATCGGCTAAGCTGTTTCTGAGGTGGTGTCCTGCTGTATAAGATTTGCAAATGTTACATAGATGTAAGTGTTACTTGGTTAGAAGTCCAATAAGGATAAAACAACCCCATAGATTGGGGTGGTTTTTATCCTTATTGAGCATAGAATGGCTCTGGTGGTACCTGGTACCCATTCTTCTATATCTTCAGAGAGATCACTCAGGATCTTTGGTCTTGGGAAGTTCTCCTTGTGAATGATTCGTCGGACTCTTTGTTGGAGGGTCATCCTGTGGGTCCTGTGGGGATGTGTGTTGATGATGTTTTGGTTGGGGAGGGTTTTCTCTGTCTGGTATATAGAGTTCTTGCGTGTCATATAATTGTCTCTTCTTTAGTTTATCGAGCCTGACATTTATTGCGTCGATCTCCTGTTGGAGTGTAGATCTTCCTTACTGATTCTCTTTCTCCGCCTGGTGCCTGTGATAAAGCGGAGTGCTCTGTTCTGGAGTCTTTGTAACTGTAACATGTTGGATTTCGTTGTGAGTGACATGGGCACATAAGGATGTTCGAGCATAGGTCTTATCATAATGTACAGGTGCTTCTTGATGAAGGAGGGGGCTTGATTAAACCTGTATAGAACTGAGGCGGGCTTTTGCTAAGTTTACCTTTTTGGTGATGTGAGATGCAGAGTGGGGTAATCTGTCGATCTCGTATCTTAGGATCACATTCAGGTTTCTGATGGCGTTAGGTGTACCTCTGATGGAGATATCCCCTTTATTGTCAGTAGTTGTAGACCTCCCTTGTTGTCAATAGTTGTGGCAAAACATCCGATGGTGCTGATGACGACCTGGTCGGGATTCTCCATTTCTTCTCCCAGTTGGCTGTTCTTCGCAATTCCGCATTCATTGCCCTTACATGCCTGGTTTTTTTTTTCCAGATATAGGGGTGGATGAGACTACATGGATATCATCAGCAGCAAATTGGGTGATGATGATATCGTTGAATTCAGGTTGGGGAAGGTCATTTACGTATATGTAGAAGAGTATAGGGCTGAGGCACGAACCCTGTTAGTGTGAAAGGCTCTGCCGACTTGCCTGAGGAAGGTCCAGTTGTGGTCCGGAAGCGCCTTCTAGGGCATTAAGTGGGGCCTTCTGAATGAATTATTTTTCTTGAAGTTATATAACAACTTTTAACAAAATATCCGGACTTATTAGATTACTGCTAACAGTAATACGGCCTTCCAATATAAAAGGTTCCCCACCCCTGACCTAGACGATGTATCAGTCCAAGAAGGAAGTACAGTGCCTGCACTCTGGAGGAGGGAAGTACAGTGCCTGCACTCTGGAGGAGGGAAGTACAGTGCCTGCACTCTGGAGGAGGGAAGTACAGTGCCTGCACTCTGGAGGAGGGAAGTACAGTGCCTGCACTCTGGAGGAGGGAAGTACAGTGCCTGCACTCTGGAGGAGGGAAGTACAGTGCCTGCACTCTGGAGGAGGGAAGTACAGTGCCTGCACTCTGGAGGAGGGAAGTACAGTGCCTGCATCCTGGAGGAGGAATGGGGGTAATATAGTTCCGAGGGTCCCAAAAATTGTGAATGTCTGCGCTCTTTTGACAAGACAGCTGTTGGATGAATGACGGTGAATGTGTCTTTTTCTCGGCCGATGTGGTAATAAAAAAGAGTGAACTGTGAATATTTTAATAGTACATAATGATGTTGGAATGCAAAAGGAATTCAAAGACATGGAAAAGCGAAGCTCGGATCAATTTATGGAAGACTTGAGGAAATTAGGACGAGGGTGCGAGTGTACACAGCAAATTTGAGATGGAAAATGAGAGGAGGGAGGGGGAGGGGAGAATATGAGGCGCTTTATCACCTTCGTCATGATCGTTACTAATGCGACGTGCGTCACGTTCGTCATGGTCACTGTCATGATCGCCATAAACACGATACGTCATGGCAAGAACGTTCACAAAGAGTTTAGTCACGGTAGGTCACCGCCGTCACCACCGCCGTCACCACCGCCGCCGCCGCCATCACCACCACCGCCGCCACCACCACCAGATTCTTACAGTTTGTGAGAGGAGCATTCTGTATTGTCAAAATTATTTCCACTCCTTTTTCCTGAGTAATCACACCCAACTCACTCCACCCTCCCACAACCCACCACCCCACTCGCACCATCCTCCCACAACCCACCACCCCACTCGCACCATCCTCCCACAACCCACCACCCCACTCGCACCATCCTCCCACAACCCACCACCCCACTCGCACCATCCTCCCACAACCCACCACCCCACTCGCACCATCCTCCCACAACCCACCGCCCCACCCACAACCCCTCTCTGGTCTACACCCCACCATTACTTCGACCATTACCTACCTTTATGTAGTTCCGACATTTTTCAAAGGTGATATTAAAAGTTGACGCTGTAAACTAGCCTAGCACACGAGCCATAAACCACAACTATGGAATTTTGAGAATATATATATATATATATATATATATATATATATATATATATATATGTCGTGCCGATTAGGTAAAACTGGTCAATTAGCAAGAACTCATCTAAAATTAAGTCCTTTCTAAAATTTTCTCTTATACGTTTAAAGATATATTTTTTTTCATTTATGTTAATGTAAGAATTTATAATTTTGTACCAAGAGAAACTTTGAAAACCTACCTAACCCTATTACAACAAGCGCAATTTAATTTAGCCTAACCCAACTAAATATATTTTAGATACGTTAACATTAATTTAATAATAAAGAAACACAGTGAAATATATTTTTTTCGTTATGTTCAAAATGATTTTGGCGAAATTATTGCATACACAAATTTTCACTTGTCTTATATGGCAAGGTGAGCGTTGCTATTTAAGCCAAAATCGCAAGTTTTACCTAATCAGCACGACATATATATATATATATATATATATATATATATATATATATATATATATATATATATAAGGGAAGGTGTACACTTCCTTCCTTGATTGATCCAAAGAACAAAAAGTTCAACGTTGAACTGTGATGTATCGGAAAAAAATCAACGTCTGATTGGTCCAAGGTGTGTCAACAACCCCACAGGTAGAAATTGTTATTGGCCCAAGGTGTCAACAACCCCACAGGTAGAAATTGTGATTGGTTCAAGGTGTCAGCAACCCCCAGGGAGAGATTGTGATTGGTCCAAGATGTCAACCCCACAGGGAGAGATTGTGATTGGTCCAAGATGTCAACCCCACAGGGAGAGATTGTGATTGGTTCAAGGTGTCAACAACCCCATAGGGAGAAATTGTGATTGGTTCAAGGTGTCAACAACCCCACAGGGAGAGATTGTGATTGGTCCAAGGTGTCAACAACCCCACAGGGAGAGATTGTGATTGGTCCAAGATGTCAACCCCACGGGAGATTGTGATTGGGCGGGCAAAACCCCATAGGGGGAAAATTGTGATTGGTCCAAGGTGTGTCAACAACCCCACAGGGAGAGATGACAATGTGAACCAGGGAGACGGTGACGAGGGGTCAGTCTTGTATCTCCATGGGTACTGTTGGTGCTGCTGTTTTTGTTTTACCCCCTCCTGCTGCTACTGTTGTTGATACTGTTAATATTACTGTCGATGTTGCGACTGTTGCTGCTACACTTATTGTTAATACTGATTGATGCTACTGCTTCTGCTGCTTCCTTGTAGTACTTTTTGCTGCTTTACTTTGCTTGCTTCTTGATTAACACATGTTATTGTTAATGATGCTACTTCTGCAGTTCTTGCTGCTTTTGTGCTGTTTCGTTGCTGTTGCTGCTGCTTCTCGTATTATTGCTACTACTATTGGTATTATTATATTATATAGTATTATTCTTTAATACTCTTTAATTTATTCTATTCTCTATTTCTGTATTTTACTCTTTCTCTCTCCGTTTATTCTATTCTCTCTGTTTATTCTAAACTCTCTACTCTGTTTATTCTGTTACTCTCTTTCTAGTTTTTATTCTCTTACTCTCTGTTTTACTTTCTTCTCTTACTCTCTCTGGGATAATTCTTTACTCTCTTCTCTCTCTGTATTTCTTTCTCTCTCTGTTAATTCATTCTCTCTCTTACTCTCTCTGTATTTCTATTTCTCTCTATCTACTGTATTATTCTATTCTAATTTTAACTACTACTATTATAGTTTCTCTCTCTCTGCTATGTATTTTCTACCACTAATTTTCTCTGCTCTGTTTTTTTTTACTCTAATTTTATCTACTCTGTTTATTCTATTCTACTATCTGTTTATTCTATTCTCTATCTGTTTCTATTCTCTATCTGTTTTTATTTTCCTATCTTATTATTCTTTACTCTCTCTTACTAGTATTTTTCTATTACTACTCTCTTACTGTTTTTCTATTCTACTCTCTATCTAGTTTATTCTATTCTACTCTCTATCTGTTTTTATTTTTACTCTCTATCTGTTTATTTTTCTACTCTATATCTGTATCATTACTCTTCTTCTCTTTTTGTTTTTTTACTCTCTCTATCTGTTTTTTTTCTCTCTCTTACTGCTTCTTTCTCCTCTCTATTGTTTTTTTTACTCTCTCTATCTGTATTTTTTTTCTCTCTCTTCTGTTTTTCTTTCTCCTCTATCTTTTTTCTTTCTCTTTCTTTTATTCTTTTCTCTTTGTTTATTCTTTCTCTCTCTTCTGTTTATTCTTTCTCCTCTCTATCTGTTTATTCTAATTTTTCTCTTACTGTATTTTCTATTTATTTCACATCTGTTTTTCTATTCTCTCTCTACTGTTTATTCTATTCTCTCTCTATCTGTTTTTAAAAACCACTCTTTCGTTTTTACTTTACTCTCTCTCTCTTCTGGTTTATTCTTTCTCCCCTCTTCTGTTTTTCTATTCTCCTATCTGTTTTTCTATTCTCTCTCTTACTGTATTTTCTTTACTTCTTATTGTTTATTCTTTCTCTATCTGTTTATTCTATTAACCTCTCTATCTGTTTTTCTTTCTCTCTCTTACTGTTTTTCTATTACTCTCTCTATCTGTATTTTCTATTCTCCTTACTTACTGTTTTTCTATTCTCTCTACTTACTTATTTTCTATTACTCCCCCTACTATATGTTTTTTACTTTTACTTTTTTCTGTTTTCTCTCTTACTGTTTTTCCATTATCCTCCTTCTGTTTTTCTTTCTCTCTCTTTGTTTTTACTTATCTCTCTTCTGTTTTTCTATTTTTTTCTCACTTACTGTTTATTCTTTCTCCTCTCTTCTGAAAAATTTTATTCTCTCTATCTGTTTTTCTTTCTCTACTCTATCTGTTTTTTTTACCCTCTCTTCTGTATTTTCTATTCTCTCTCTTACTGTATTATTTATTCTCCCATATTCTGTATTATTCTTTCTCTCTCTATCTGTTTTTTTTTTTTCTTATCTGTTTTTCTTTCTTCTCTTCTGTTTTTTTTCCCTCTCTTACTGTTTATTCTATTTTCTCTATCTGTTTATTCTATTTACTCTCATACTGTTTTTCTATTTCCCTTCTTCTGTTTTTCTTTCTCCCTCTTCTGTTTTTCTTTCTCTCTCTTCTGTTTTTCTATTCTCCTACTCTTACTTTTTTCTATTCTCTCTCTTACTGTTTTTCATTCTCCCTCTATCTGTTTTTTATTCTCTCTTATCTAGTTTATTCTATTCTCTCTCTATCTGTTTATTCTTTCTCTCTTTCTGTTTTTCTATTGCTACTCTCTATCTAGTATTTTCTATTAACACTCTATCTGTTTATTCTATTGCTACTCTCTATCTGTATTTTACTATTCTCTCTCTATGTTTATTCTTTCTCTCTCTTACTGTATTTTCTTTCTACTTCTAACTAATTTTTTTGTATCTCTATCTGTTTATTCATTTACTCTCTATTATTTATTCTATTGCTACTCTTATCTGTTTTTTTTTCTCTACTTGTTTTTTATTCTAATTATTGTTTTTTTTACTACTCTCTATCTAGTATTATTCTTTTTTACTACTAATGTTTTTCTTTTTAAAATTGTTTTTCTATTGCTACTACTACTAGTGCTGTGTTGCTGTTTCTGGTAATTCAACTTGTTAATGTTGCAAATTCAATTGGTGTCGCTGCTGCTACTGGTGGTGGCGGTGATAGGATTGCTACAATTACTGGCGGTGTTACTGCCGGTGCTACTGGTGTTACTGGCGGTGTTACTTGCGGTGTCACCGGTGGTGTTACTGGCATTGTTACTGGCGGTGTTTTTGGCGGTGTCACTGGTGGTGTTGCCGGTGTTACTGGCAGTGTTACTGGTGTTATTTGAGGTGTCGCTGGTGTCACTGGCGGTGTTACTGGTGGTGTTCCATGGCTCACGGAACTGGTGGACGCAACAGGTGGCATCAAGTGTCTCAACTTTTTTTTTTTCAGACTTGTCCGGTCCAGCCACAGCAGAACACTACCAGTGTGGTCTTAGTGGACGTTATTATTGTGGTGGTTGGAGGGATTGTAGTGGTATGTGGCCGGTGACTGTACTACCACCTTCTTTTCTTTAGCATAATTGAATACACCTCGCGAGAGTGCTGCTACCAGACGAGCCTGGCCCATGGCCGGGCTCAGAGAGTAGAGAAACTCTCTAAACTCTTCAAAGGTATTCAAAGGTATACCCTATTCTTCGAGTATGTGACAGTTATGTTTCCGCCCCACGGGGATGCGTTGTTTACATTTTTTTTTTTTTCAATATGTCCTTGGAAGGGTCTTCAGGTGCGGGAACTTCAGAGGTTTCTTTGCTGGAGGTGATGTCTGAGGGAAGAGAAGATTCGTACGTAGGTGGTACTCTTGTCTGTCAGGTGTGATGCTGACCGTGCAGTACCACGATGCATAACTTAAGAGAGGAAGGACTCTTCAGTAGGCCTGGTGGTCTAGGCCTACCAGCTATAATTAGGTCTAATCTGAGCTCAAAGTTTCTAGTGACTGTGACAACTTCAACAGCTGGCAACTTATTTTACACATCAATGACAGACCTACTATATCAGTCCACCTGTACCAGGATACCTGTATCAGTATACCTGTATCAGTATACCTGTATCAGTATACCTGTATCAGTATACCTGTATCAGTATACCTGTATCAGTCCACCTGTACCAGGATACCTGTATCAGTATACCTGTATCAGTCCACCTGTACCAGGATACCTGTATCAGTATACCTGTATCAGTCCACCTGTACCAGGATACCTGTATCAGTATACCTGTATCAGTCCACCTGTACCAGGATACCTGTATCAGTCTATCTTGTTCACAATATCTTGTTCACAATATCTTGTTCACAATATCTTGTTCACAATATCTTGTTCACAATATCTTGTTCACAATATCTTGTTCACAATATATTGTTCACAATATATTGTTCACAATATATTGTTCACAATATCTTCTTCACAATATCTTCTTCACAATATCTTCTTCACAATATCTTCTTCACAATATCTTCTTCACAATATCTTCTTCACAATATCTTGTTCACAATATCTTGTTCACAATATCTTGTTCACAATATATTGTTCACAATATATTGTTCACAATATATTGTTCACAATATCTTGTTCACAATATCTTCTTCACAATATCTTCTTCACAATATCTTCTTCACAATATCTTCTTCACAATATCTTCTTCACAATATCTTCTTCACAATATCTTGTTCACAATATCTTGTTCACAATATCTTCTTCATAATATCTTCTTCACAATATATTGTTCACAATATATTGTTCACAATATATTGTTCACAATATCTTGTTCACAATATCTTGTTCACAATATCTTGTTCACAATATCTTGTTCACAATATCTTGTTCACAATATCTTGTTCACAATATCTTCTTCACAATATCTTGTTCACAATATCTTGTTCACAATATCTTGTTCACAATATCTTGTTCACAATATCTTGTTCACAATATCTTGTTCACAATATCTTCTTCACAATATCTTCTTCACAATATCTTCTTCACAATATCTTCTTCACAATATCTTCTTCACAATATCTTCTTCACAATATCTTCTTCACAATATCTTCTTCACAATATCTTCTTCACAATATCTTCTTCACAATATCTTCTTCACAATATCTTCGTTAAAGCACTCTACCCCCTCCCCCTTACAGTTTAGTAACGTACTCTCTGACTTTGCATTTAGTGTCAGTAAAGTCTCTTACTTTATTCCCTTTAAAAGATTCATGTCCGCATCTGAATGACCCACACGTGTTTAGCGTTTATTTTTTTTATAGCAAATTATCGATATTTTATATGAGATTAAAAAACTACGTTTCGTAATAATTTCACGTTTTTAAAGAGCTTTTCCGGGCATTTTTTTTTTTTTAGGGTATTACGTTTTTCACTAAAATTATGACAAATATAGTTAAAAGTTCCTAAACTTGTAGATTCTAGAGTAATTATAGCCATTATACAGGGAACAGAACTTTATTATATGATTTTTAAGCTGATTTTACTATTGTTAGGAACGTTGATGTACCTTTGATGGGTCTCCAGAGTTTTCCTACCTCCTGAATCATGTGTATCAAGTGGAGCAGACTGGTGGTGGAGCAGACTGGTGGTGGAGCAGACTGGTGGTGGAGCAGACTGGTGGTGGAGCAGACTGGTGGTGGAGCAGACTGGTGGTGGAGCAGACTCGTGGTGGAGCAGATTGGTGGTGGAGCAGATTGGTGGTGGAGCAAACTGGTGGTGGAGCAGACTGGTAGTGGAGCAGACTGGAACGACTGACCATAATATTACCTCATTCATGTCATCCTGGAACGACTGACCACAACATTACCTCATCCATGTCATCCTGGAACGACTGACCACAACATTACCTCATCCATGTCATCCTGAAACGACTTACCACAACATTACCTCATCCATGTCATCCTGGAACGACTGACCACAACATTACCTCATCCATGTCATCCTGGAACGACTGACCACAACATTACCTCATGCATGTCATCCTGGAACGACTGACCACAACATTACCTCATCCATGTCATCCTGGAACGACTGACCACAACATTACCTCATCCATGTCATCCTGAAACGACTTACCACAACATTACCTCATCCATGTCATCCTGGAACGACTGACCACAACATTACCTCATCCATGTCATCCTGGAACGACTGACCACAACATTACCTCATCCATGTCATCCTGGAACGACTGACCACAACATTACCTCATCCATGTCATCCTGGAACGACTGACCACAACATTACCTCATCCATGTCATCCTGAAACGACTTACCACAACATTACCTCATCCATGTCATCCTGGAACGACTGACCACAACATTACCTCATCCATGTCATCCTGGAACGACTGACCACAACATTACCTCATCCATGTCATCCTGGAACGACTGACCACAACATTACCTCGTCCATGTCATCCTGGAACGACTGACCACAACATTACCTCATCCATGTCATCCTGGAACGACTGACCACAACATTACCTCATCCATGTCATCCTGGAACGACTGACCACAACATTACCTCATCCAAGTCATCCTGGAACGACTGATCACAACATTACTTCATCCTCGTCATCCTGGAACGACTGATCACAACATTACCTCATCCATGTCATCCTGGAACGACTGACCACAACATTACCTCATCCTCGTCATCCTGGAACGACTGATCACAACATTACCTCATCCTCGTCATCCTGGAACGACTGATCACAACATTACCTCATGCATGTCATCCTGGAACGACTGATCACAACATTACCTCATCCATGTCATCCTGGAACGACTGATCACAACATTACCTCATGCATGTCATCCTGGAACGACTGATCACAACATTACCTCATCCATGTCATCCTGGAACGAATGACCACAACATTACCTCACCCACGTCATCCTGAAACGACTGATAACATTACCTCATCCTCGTCATCCTGGAACGACTGACCACAACATTACCTCATGCATGTCATCCTGGAACGACTGACCACAACATTACCTCATTCATGTCATCCTGGAACGACTGACCACAACATTACCTCATGCATGTCATCCTGGAACGACTGATCATAACATTACCTCATTCATGTCATCCTGGAACGACTGACCACAACATTACCTCATTCATGTCATCCTGGAACGACTGATCATAACATTACCTCATTCATGTCATCCTGGAACGACTGACCACAACATTACCTCATGCATGTCATCCTGGAACGACTGACCACAACATTACCTCATGCATGTCATCCTGGAACGACTGATCACAACATTACCTCATGCATGTCATCCTGGAACGACTGACCACAACATTACCTCGTCCAGGTAATAATGGAAACTTTTAGTGTTATCCTAAAAATTACTTTGCTTCTCCAACATGGTGTCGTCGACTGACTGGCGTCAATATTCCCTCAGCAATGACGTTTATGTAACCTGTATTATTATTATTATTATTATTATTATTATTATTATAATCAAAATATGCGCTAAACCACAAGGGTTATACAGCTATGTAACCTGTAACGAACACAGGGAGTAATGTTGACACGTGTGAGTGCCACTTATAACCAATCATAAATTTTATTTGTGAATGTGTATGCTTACTGTGGTGCTTGTCAGCCAACCAGCTTATAAGAGACCTCCTACAGTACCATGTGCTGACACTTCATTCACCACTTTATATCGTGGAGACGTTTCGTCCACCCGGAACTTTATACATTGGAGAACGAAACGTCTTTACAAGATGTCATAACCCACATTGTAGGTGTTACTTATATAATGTGGGTATATCCTGCCACTGTATTACCATCAGTCACTTGTATTCATTTCTATCACAGTTCAGATAAAAAACATATTCTTCACTGCTTTAGTGAAATAATTTACCAAGTTAGGCAAGAATTTCCTAGTGAAGAACTGCTGAAAGTTGTTGATCCCATAGTTTCTGAAGAAGACTTTGAATAAATTCTGCAGTTATTGATACCAATGTTTTAGTGTTAAAGTCAAGCGGAAAAAAGTTGTATTACAAACAGGTATTGCATTTATCATCTTGCACAGTTCCGGTGTATCACTTGCAATGATTCTATGAGACTAACGAGTGTTTACTGAATTCTTCATTGCTTGCGTCAAGATCCAGTTTATTCTTTTTTTTTTTTTTTGGAGTTGTCTAGACGACCTTAGCTGAGAAGTGAGACGTTTCTTTAACAACGTTGCTTGTGTCAAGTCATTCACTTTTTGACCTGACTTGTGTTGATGCGTCTACATGGTGAGACCTGCTGTCAGGTCTTAAGGCCAACTATGTGATTGTTTCCCTTGTAGCGTGTTATCTTTAATGTCCTGAGGGCCAACTTTTGGCACTTTCCCTTGCAGAGAGTCTCTTGGAAAAGTCTCAGGGCTAATTGAATATCATTTTCGTTTCTAACGAGTTCTCTTCAAGGCGCCTCAGGGCCAACTGAGTGGCACTTTCTCTTACAGCAGCAGTGCCTGTAACAACCTCTGATGGCATCTTGAAGCAGTGCCTGTAACAACCACTGTTGATATCTTGAAGCAGTTCCTGTAACAACCACTGTTGGTATCTTGAAGCAGTGCCTGTAACAACCACTGTTGGTATCTTGAAGCAGTGCCTGTAACAACCACTGTAGATATCTTGCAGCAGGAGTGCCTGTAACAACCACTGTTGGTATCTTGAAGCAGTGCCTGTAACAACCACTGTTGGTATCTTGCAGCAGCAGTGCCTGTAACAACCACTGTTGGTATCTTGAAGCAGTGCCTGTAACAACCACTGTTGGTATCTTGAAGCTGTGCCTATAACAACCAATGTTGGTATCTTGCAGCAGCAGTGCCTATAATAACCACTGTGGTATCTTGCAGCAGCTGTGTCTATAACAACTACTGTTGGCATCTTCATATACCTGGCACCACGTCGTAATAGTCTCATTGGCAAGTTTCCTATCCTGGAAGTTCTCCATCTTCTGCTTCCTAGATAAGTCTGCTGTCTCTAGATAGGAGCTGTCACTTGTGTCTGCTGTGGGACTCTGCTGCTTATGCCATTTGTAAACTCTTACGATATATCTCTATACATACAAAGATATCTCTACGTCCACAGCTGGACTCGAACCTGCAAACTCTGTATCAGAGTAACCAGTACTTTACCACGGAGCTAGACCCCAGATAAGTATGGGCGTCCAGCCGGAGCCAGACGATGTTTCACCATACCCCCGGGCACCATACCCCCGGGCACCATACCCCCGGGCACCATACCCCCGGGCACCAAGCTCGTTTTGAAAGTTATTTCATGGAATCCTGCCACATGCAGTGGACAACGAGAGAGATTTGAAATACTTATCAATTCGCAAACTGGCGAAATTATTTACAAGCATTGTCTGTACGTCCACAGCAGGACTCGAACCTGCAAAACTATAATTTCGCTTGTTTGCGAATTGTTAAGCAATACAAAGATATATTTTGAATGATAAGGAATACAATTGTAAGTGTTAAAATCATTGAGAAAAAAATGTGACATTTGCAATTTCTAAATTTTATTTTCGGACAACAATCTAGTTGTACATCTAGACAAGCACGTACACACACACACACAACACACACACACACACACACACACACACACACACACACACACACACACACACGTACGTACGTACGTTTGGAACCCACACCTGGTCAAGCACGTCAAGAAATTAGAGAAAGTGCAAAGGTTTGCAACAAGGCTAGTTCCAGAGCTAAGGGGAATGTCTTATGAAGAAAGGTTAAGGGAAATCGGCCTGACGACACTGGAGGACAGGAGGGTGAGGGGAGACATGATAACGACATACAAAATACTGCGTGGAATAGACAAGGTGGACAGACAGGATGTTCCAGAGATGGGACACAGAAACAAATGGTCACAATTGGAAGTTGAAGACTCAGACGAGTCAAAAGGATGTTAGGCAGTATTTCTTCAGTCACAGAGTTGTCAGGAAGTGGAATAGTCTGGCAAATGAGGTAGTGGAGGCAGGAATCATACATAGCTTTAAGACGAGGTATGATAAAGCTCAAGAAGCAGGGATAGAGAGGACCTAGTAGCGATCAGTGAAGAGGCGGGGCCAGGAGCTGAGTCTCGAACCCAGCAACCACTAATAGGTGAGTACACACACACACACAACACACACACACACACACACACACACACACACACACACACACACACACACACACACACAAGCCTAGCTTAGAAAGTGATGTAGTGGAGGCAGGAACCATACATAGTTTTAAGACGAGGTTTGATAAAGCTCATGGAGCAGGGAGAGAGATGACCTAGTAGCAATCAGTGAAGAGGCGGTGCCAGGAGCTATGAATCGACCCCTGCAACCATAAATTGGTGAGTACAAATAGGTGAGTACACACACACACTCACTTGGTACTGTGCCACGAAGAATAGGCAGGGATAACTGGAGAGGTACAGTAATGAATCTCAAAATAGCTAAGGCGGCAGGATAGTGTGTGACGACCAGACAAGATATATCAGAATGATAGCCATGGAGACCTGGAGGACCTCTCGTAGTAAGTGATTCAGCCTTAAATTTGCATTTCTCTGAACTTTTGCTAAACTTTTAATAGCGATGATCTTCTTTCATCTCTTTTTTTTTTTTTTGTCTGTGAATGTTGTAGCCTCTGGGGAATACTTCATCAGTAATCATATGACTTGGTTCCAGTAGCTAGATGTGGTGAAGTTCAGGAATTCTTTATTTAAATTTTTCTTTTGCATGTTCGGCTTTATCTATGATCTCATCTTTGTATACATTAGTTTGATATTCGTTACTCCTCGTCTCTTCGAATTCAGATATCTTCCCTGTCTACGTAGTCGATGATTCTGTATCGTCCATGTTGTGGTCATGTCTCCTCTAGTTCTTTGATCCCTTGTTGATGTGAGGTTGTCTTCTTTGCCTGTGTTTATAACTCAGATTTTTTAATCTTGAAATCAGCCATGTGGAAAGTCTCTAAACTTAAAAAAAAAAATTCTTGATATTCTTCAATTAGTGAGAGTTCAATGCTGATGTCTCATACTCGAGCATAAACCTTACACTTAATGTATATTGTGTTTTGAATGAGACATTGTTTAGATTTATATAGGCTTTTTCTGTACTGGTCAGCTTGACATGTGCATTCCATGTCTATCCTCGCCGCCCTGCATCTCTTGGGAAAGAACTCACTCAAGTACTTACTGTTAAACCATTCTTGTAAATTGTACTGATCTTCTTGAAGCATCACCTTGTACGTGTCTTCTTGAAGCATCACCTTGTACTGATCTTGAAGCATCTCCTTGTACTGATCTTCTTGAAGCATCACCTTGTACGGGTCTTCTTGAAGCATCACCTTGTACTGATCTTGAAGCATCTCCTTGTACTGATCTTCTTGAAGCATCACCTTGTACGGGTCTTCTTGAATCATCACCTTGTACTGATCTTGAAGCATCACCTTGTACTGATCTTGAAGCATCTCCTTGTACTGATCTTCTTGAAGCATCACCTTGTACGGGTCTTCTTGAAGCATCACCTTGTACTGATCTTGAAGCATCTCCTTGTACTGATCTTATTGAAACATCACCTTGTACGGGTCTTCTTGAAGCATCACCTTGTACTGATCTTGAAGCATCACCTTGCACGGGTCTTGAAACATCTCCACACCACCTCCTTGACTGTGACTGTTCTCTGCTTCTTAGGTATTCTTTGATCCCTTGTGGTACCCTGCCAGTCACTCCAACCTGTTTTTCCAGTTTGTTAATTAGTCTGGAGTGGGTGAACGTGTGAAAGACCTTTGGACAGACAAAGAACACGCCATCCCTCCTATTCTTCCTTCCCTTTTCCCTCTAGGTCTAGTCATCCTGTCATAGAATTTAGCACAGGCAGGATGTTCATTTTCTGAAGCCATGTGGCTATTTACAACAAAGTTTGCGCTTTTATATTGATATACAAGTTAGTTTTTCCTCTATTGATAGTGATCTGCAGTTCAGCGCCTCCTATCCGTCTCCTTTCTTCAGTAATGATACTGTTGTGTCCTGTCTGCTAGCTATCTATGTTTGTCTGCTAGCTATCTATGTTTGTCTGCTAGCTATCTATGTTTGTCTGCTAGCTATCTATGTTTGTCTGCTAGCTATCTATGTTTGTCTGCTAGCTATCTTGGATGATGTGCTGGTGAGCTGCAGTGTCTTCCCTTGGTGCCTTAGCATGGTGTTATGGCACTTTCTCAAAATACCTTTGAGTTAGAAATTAGATGAACGAGACACTTGTGCAACACTTGGTGACTCCTTCAACAACTTACCGGTTTTCTGAACCGTTTATTATGGTACGTTTTTTAGATATATAGTTTCTACGGGTACTTTTTTCACCTCTTCTGTCACAGCTATGTTTACCATCGTGTGTGTGTGTGTGTGTGTGCTTGTGTGTGCGTGCATGTGTGCTTGTGTGTGCGTGCGTGTGTGCTTCTGCGTGCGTGTGTGTACTCACCTATTTGTGCTCGCCTATATGTGGTTGCAAGGGTCGATTCATAGCTCCTGGCCCCGCCTCTTCACTGATCCCTTCTAGGTCCTCTCTCTCCCTGCTCCATGAGCTTTATCATACCTCGTCTTAAAACTGTGTATGGTTCCTGCCTCCACTACACTTGCCAGACTATTCTTCCTGACAACTCTATGACTAAAGAAATACTTCCTGACATCCCTTTGACTCATCTGAGTCTTCAACTTCCAATTGTGATCTCTTGTTTCTGTGTCCCATCTCTGAAACATCCTGTCTCTGTCCACCTTGTCAATTCCTCGCAGTATTTTGTATGTCGTTATCATGTTTTCCCTAACCCTCCTGTCCTCCAGTGTCGTCAGGCCGATTTCCGTTAACCTTTCTTCGTAGGACATTTCCTCTAGCTCTGGAACTAGCCTTGTTGCAAACCTTTGCACATGTTTTAAATTCTTAACGTGCTTGACCAGGTGTGGGTTCCAAACTGGTGCTGCATATTCTAGTATGGGCCTGACGTACACGGTGTACAGTCTTTTGAACGATTTCTTACTGAGATATTGGAACGCTAGGTTTGCCAGGCGCCCATATGCTACAGCAGTTATCTGGTTGATGTGCACCTCAAGAGATGTGCTCGGCATTAGACTCGCCCCGAGATCCTTTTCCTTGAGGGAGGTTTGCAGTCTTTGACCACCTAGCTTATACTCTGTCTGCGGTCTTCTTTGCCATTCCACGATCTGTATGACTTCGCATTTGGCGTTGTTAAATTCGAGGAGCCAGTTGCTGGACCAGCCTTTTAGCCAATCCAGGTCTCTTTGTAGTCCTGCTTGATCCTCATCCGATTTAATTCTCCTCATTAACTTCACATCATCTGCAAACAGGGACACTACTGAGTATCCCTTCCTTCAGTCATTCACATACACCAAAAATAGCACTGGTCCTAGGACTGACACCTGTGGAACCCTGCTCGTCAAAGGCGTGCACTCTGACACCTCGTCACGTACCATGACTCCTCGTTGCCTCCCTGTCAGGTATTCTCTGATCCATTGCAGTGCCCTTCCTCTTATGCGCACCTGATCCTCTACCTTTTGCACTAATCTCTTGTGAGGAACTGTGTCGAAGGCCTACTTGCAGTCCAAGAAAATGCAGTCTACCCACCCCTCTCTCTCGTGTCTTACTTCCCTTACCTTCTCATAAAACTTCAGACGGGTTGGTGACACAGGAATTTCCTTCCCTGAATCCGTGCTGGTTGTCGTTTATAAGCTTATTCCGTTCTAGGTGCTTCACAACACTCCTGATAATCTTCTCCATGACTTTGCATACTATACACATCAGTGACACTGGTCTATAGTTTAGTGCCTCGTGTCTGTCTCCTTTCTTAAAAATGGGGACTACATTTGCCGTCTTCCATACCTCAGGTAGTTGCCCAGTTTCAATGGATGTGTTAAAAATTGTTGTTAGTGGCACACACTGCATCTCTGCTCCTCGGTTGTGTGTATTTCATCCAACACTTGTTGGTATATCCCTTGTTGGTGTCCCCCTGAGGTATGGAAGACGGCACATCACATCCCAGTTTCAAAGGATGTGTTGAAAATTGTTGTTAGTGGTACACACAGCGTCTATGCTCCCTATCTAAGGACCCACGGAGAGATGTCCAGTACCACCGCCTTTGAGGTATCAAGTTTCCTTAGCAGCTTTTTTACCTCCTCGGTTGTATTTCATCCAACACATGTTGGTATATCCCTTGTTGATGTATCCCCTTATACTGACTTCCCAGAGTCCTTTCTGTCTCCACTATCTCGTCGTTTCTTGTGAGCTCCCTACCTTCCTTCCCCAGCCTGATTACCTGGTTCTTGACTGTTGTCTTCCTCCTGATATGTCTATACAACAGCTTCGGGTCAGACTTGACTTTCGATGCTATGTCGTTTTCGTACTGTTGCTGGGCCTCCCTCCTTATCTGTGTATACTCGTTTCTGGCTCTTCGACTAATCTCTCTGTATTCCTTAGTCCTTTGTCTTCTGTACCTTTCCATTCTCTAGCGTACTTAGTTTTTGCGTCCCTATATCTTTCGGTAAACCAAGGGCTCGTTCTGGTCTTCCCTTTATTTCTGTTGCCCTTGGGAACAAACCTCTCCTCTGCTTCCTTGCATTTTGTTGTCACGTAGTCCATCATTTTGCTTACTGATTTTCCTGCCAGTTCTCTTTCCCACTGAACCTCCTGCAGGAAGTTCCTCCTAGTCCTGTTACCCTCTCCACTTGTAACTCTACTATGTATTCAAAGCTCAGAATCAAGTGATCACTAGCTCCGAGGGGCCTTTTATATGTGATGACATCGATATCCAAGCTACTCAGGGTGAATACGAGGTCCATATGCTGATTCATCCTCATCTCTCTCTCTCTCTCTCTCTCTCTCTCTCTCTCTCTCTCTCTCTCTCTTTTCTGGTAGTGTCCCTAACATGTTGATGCATGAGATTTTCCAGTATCACATCCATCATCTTGGCTCTCCATGTTTTGGGATCCCCATACGGCTCCAGGTTTTCCCATTTAATCTCCTTGTGATTGAAATCACCCATAACTAGTAACTTTGCTCGGGGTAGGTATTGAGAACTTTCAAAACAAAGGAAATAATGCCGATAGTGATACTCTTTAAATCGCTAGTGCTCCCTCATTTAGAATATTGCTCAGTGCTGACGGCCCCGTTCAATGCAGGAGAAATATCAGAGCTGGAACAAATACAGAGATCGTTTACGGCTCACATTGAGCCAGTAAAGCGCCTGAATTACTGGAAACGCCTTCAAGTTTTAAACATGTACTCATTGGAGTGGATGAGAGAGAGAGAGAGATACATGATAATATATATCTGTAAAGTACTCGAGGGCCTGGTCCCAAATCTGCACAATGCCATAACAACATACTGGCGTGAAATATATGGGAGGAAGTGTAAAATAAACCCAGTGAGGAGCAGGGGTGCGGTGGGGACAATAAGGGAACACTGTATCAACATCTGAGGTCCCAGACTATTCAACATCTTACCAGAAGATATCAGAAACAAGGCTGGAACAAGTGTAGAAGCCTTCAAGAGGAAACTGGACAAGTATCTTCACCAGGTGCCAGATCAACCAGGCTGTGATGGATATGTAGGGCAGCGGGTTTCCAGCAGCAACAGCCTGGTTAACCAGGCAAGCACCAGACGAGCCTGGCCCATGGCCGGGCTCCGAGAGTAGTGAAACTCACACCTGTGTGAGCTCTTCTGGCAACCTCAGCTAGTGTGTCCACCATTGCTCTGTTACTCTTCATATTCTTCTCTTGGCCTCCTGCAGTTCTGTGGCGAGTTGTACATCACTGTAATAACTATCTTATGTCCCCCAAATGGAATTGTACCTACTATGTTGTGCCTTTCGAGTGTGTGTGTTGTGTAATTTAATAACAAGAAAGCCTTGCTACACTAACACACGACCGTACACATGTACACACTGCAGCAGGAGAGTCGTAGAGAGGAGAGACCAGATACTACTACCAATAGGTGTGTGTGCTCGCGCACACACCTATTGGTAGTCGTAGGGATCAAGTGTCAGTTTCTGAATCCAGTTCTTTATTCACTGTGGGTTAAGTGTGGGTGTGGCTGAGGTGGCTGTATGGCTGTGGGTGTGGCTGGTTTGTACTGGTAGGTGTAATTGCGTGAGGGAAATTTTAGACTAGCCTCAGGGTAGATGTGAGACCAGGTGAAAACTGGCCACGTTTGTAATCAGTAGTGTGGGGCAACGAGAGTTGGAGAGAAGGAAGTGCTGAGACACAACAGGGAAGGAGGAGGAGTAGAGGGAGAGGGGAAAGAAAATCAGGAAGCAAAGGTGACTGAGAGGAAGCAAATTGAGTGTTTGATGCCGTGACGGGGAAGCTACAAGTTGACCTGTGAACAATTGAAGCTGTCATGGGAAAGAGGGAAAAGAGTTCACACATCGAGGGGGATAAAAGAATAATAGGAAAACGAAATAGAGAGAGAGAGAGAGAGAGAGAGAGAGAAAGTAGCAAGGAGAGTAAAGAAATTTAGCTCTCAGCGATTAAATTAATAGTGTATTTCCTCTGCAATGACTGGGAAGAACCACTTGTCGACCCAAGCAAAGCAACCCAGCAACTAAGAGCTCTTAGAGACCGCTAGTACTGGCTCCACAACACAGCCTGGAAAACGTAATACGACGCAAATATTCGCTCTCAAAATAATTTCATCTTCTGCCCAAAGTAGTGAACTTCGCAACGCAACTCACCTCTTGTCTCTACCCACCTGATTGGACTTTGTTTTTGCTAATCTTCAACACCGGAGAGATGTCCATCTCGTGATGATTTAGGGGAAGGAGCGGGGAAGGTAACATGCATCCCCCGCGGACCGGTCCCGGACCAGGCCTTTTGGATGATGGCTAGATCAATTAGACTATTGATGCTAGTAGGACACAACCCAACGTACAGATGGGAACTATTTGTAAGAGCATGTAAACTTCCATTTTGAATGCAGCTAGGGGTTCTGTTGGTCTTGCTGTTGTGTGTGAGACCAAATATATCAAGAGACCTCATTTTGCTCTTAATCACGCACAACTAGAATACAACAACTAAACCAAAGACGGGCAATCACCAACAGTTTCACCTCTATCCTCCTCAGATACATCAATCCAACGATCATTCAATCCTCGACAAACTTGCATCTGGAACATCTTATATCACAAGGACATGTATGTTTGGACCAAAGCTGTGTGTGTGGGTGTACTCACCTAGTTGTGGTTGCAGGGGTCGAGTCACAGTTCCTAGCCCTGCCTCTTCACTTCACTGGTGTGTGTGTGTGTTGTGATGTAGTCAGTGTGCTTTGAGGTCTACCTAAGCAGCCACACCTGCCGTTCGGATTAAGGCTCAGGTCTTTTGTCTTGAACTAGCGTCAGGTCGGCGTCAGGTCAAAGCACATGGTGCACTCCTCATTGGGGGGATGCTTGGAGGACTATATAAGGCCGAGGAAACAACTAGAATAGAGATTCTGGCGGAGCTCTGGCCTGTGTGCGGAGCTCTGGGCTGGAGAGATTCTGGCGGAGCTCTGGCCTGTGTGTGGAGCTCTGGGCTGGAGACATTCGGGCAGAGCTCTGGCCTGTGTGCAGAGCTCTGGGCACGAGATTCTAGCAGAGCGACTGCCGGTGTGCAGAGCTCTGAGAGAGAGCTGCTGTAGAGTCTCTGGAGGAGACTGTTGGAGACACTGGGCAGAGTTCTGTTGGAGCAGGTCTTGGGACCTGTGGCTAGAAGTGTGACTGAGTTGCTGTGGTGAACTGTCCTCTGAACTATATTAGAAACGAGAAGTCACCCAGTCACCCAGCCCGCCTTGGAAGAATCATCCACAACTGTCACCCATTGAAGAGCTGGCTCTCATGGTCACCCAGCTGATGTGTCCAGTCACCCAGCTGATGTGCCCAGTCATCCAGCTGATGTGCTCCAGTTGCTGTATTGCTGCCCTGGTCTGTCATCCATTGTAGTGGGTGTCACCCACCCTGTGACCATCACCCACTGACCGCAAGTTACCCGCAGTTGCCAGGGATGAGTGACCGCACCTCTGGTAATGACCAGAAGTGACCTCACCTCACCTCACCTTGAGCATCTGACCCTAGCCTGCTACTGCTGATGTCCGCGGCTTATGATGCTGCAGTTTACTGAGACCAGGGTGTCTGATGCTGTCTGCTATGCTGATACTGGCTGTGTGCTGCTGCCTGCCATGCTGTGACGCTGAGATGCTGTGGTCGTGCTGTGATGGTGTGGCCGTGCTGCGATGCTGTGGCCGGGCTGCGATGCTGGGGCCGTGCTGCGATGCTGGGGCCGTGCTGCGATGCTGGGGCCGTGCTGCGATGCTGGGGCCGTGCTGCGATGCTTGGGCCGTGCTGCGATGCTGGGGCCGTGCTGCGATGCTATGGCCATGCTGCGATGCTGGGGCCGTGCTGCGATGCTATGGCCGTGCTGCGATGCTGTAGCCGTGCTGCGATGCTGTGGCGGTGCTGTGATGCCGCGATGCTGCCTAGCTCAGGAGGAGATGATGGCTGTGATGCTACAGTGGTGTATGAGAGATTCTGTCTGGTGTGCCAGTACAGGAGAATCTACTATGAAGGAGCTGCCATCTTCGGAGATGTGGAAGGACGCGAGCCGTGGGGATGGACTCCAGCTGCTGGGACCAGCGTGCTGCCATGGGTGGTATGGAGGTGTATGCTGTCATGCTGGCCACCCTGTAAGACCAGTATGGGGGATGTCCTGCCAGCCATGAGAGACAATTAAGAGTGTGAGATGTTCCCAGCCTACTTTGACTTGCCAGAAGTGTTAGTGTTACCTGTGTGGAATAAGGTGACCTTGGAAACGGTCAAGTGATCATGTTTACCTTGTTTTATGAGGCCAGTGAATCCTAGTAGTGGCATAGGATAATGGTGGGTCTTAGCTGCGATGCTTGCCCTATCTCGATTTTCAGATGTTGAAGTGTGTATGTGAAGTGTGTTGAACATGCGACCTTGGTGGTCGTGATGTGGTCCAGTTGCAGTTACTTGAAAAATGCAACCCGTTGGAGCAGTTTTCCACGCCAAAGAAGCCTAGAGAGGTTTGGCCCAATGGTTAACGTGCGAGGGTGACTAGCACTGGCTAGTGCATTTCTAGTAGAAGTAGGGAAGGCACTGGAGCCAGATATTTAGTTTTAAGGAGAAATGACGGGTAAGGAGGCTTTGCACCAGAGAGCAACTGTTATGCTGGTCACCTGCGAGGTGTACTGATTATGCTGCCTTGTGGTAGTTGAGAAGGCTGAGGGAAATATATGTAATTGTATTATGTTAGGTGTAATTTTGTCTTTGTATTGTAATATAATTAAGGGTTTAGGATTAAAATAGTCTAATAACTTAGGACAAATTGTCCTAGTTCTCAGATATTTTAAAGTGGGGGACAAAGGGGGATGTGATGTAGTCAGTGTGCTTTGAGGTCTACCTAAGCAGCCACACCTGCCGTTCGGATTAAGGCTCAGGTCTTTTGTCTTGAACTAGCGTCAGGTCGGCGTCAGGTCAAAGCACATGGTGCACTCCTCATTGGGGGGATGCTTGGAGGACTATATAAGGCCGAGGAAACAACTAGAATAAAGATTCTGGCGGAGCTCTGGCCTGTGTGCGGAGCTCTGGGCTGGAGAGATTCTGGCGGAGCTCTGGCCTGTGTGTGGAGCTCTGGGCTGGAGACATTCTGGCGGAGCTCTGGCCTGTGTGCAGAGCTCTGGGCACGAGATTCTAGCAGAGCGGCTGTCGGTGTGCAGAGCTCTGGGAGAGAGCTGCTGTAGAGTCTCTGGAGGAGACTGTTGGAGACACTGGGCAGAGTTCTGTTGGAGCAGGTCTTGGGACCTGTGGCTAGAAGTGTGACTGAGTTCCTGTGGTGAACTGTCCTCTGAACTATATTGTAAGTTATATTCTGTTTCGTCAGTTGATTGTATTCCGTCTCCCTGCTTATATGTACAATCCCCATTTATCTAAACCCAATAAGTGTTCTCCTGTTCCAAAATATATTATTATACAAGGACTTAAATAAACTGTGTTTGAGTGGAATAGTAATATTCACTGTCCCCGTTATATTCTTATTATTCTTTATGTTTATACTTTATTTTATTATATTTTATTTTAGGTAGAGAGAGGGTGAGTAGTATGGTGGTAATGAGAGGTGATGGTGTAGTCACCAGTGACCTCACATGACCTCCCATTACCTCCGCTCCTGTCACCTCACCTCTCCTACCTACTCACTCCCTCCCTTTACTCCCATATTCCCCGATTATCCCTTATTTCCTTACCCCCCCTACATGACAGTGTGTGTGTGTGTGTGTGTGTGTGTGTGTGTGTGTGTGTGAGGTGGGGGGAGGGGATGTTAGGTTAGGTTAGTTGGCTTAGTTTAAAGTAGGCATATCAGCCTATAAAATGCAAATTAAAGCAAATTAAAAAAAAAATGGTTGCGGTACGTCTGGCAACGAGGTTTCCGAGGAATACAATGAGACGTTAAAACTTGAACGTTTACCTCGGTTGGTGCTAGAAATGGACCAGTTAGAGATGGATTACATTTTAGTAATTACCTATTTGAAGAATTTCTCTCATCGACACGTGTTAGCATTTGACCCTGGACAGTCGACTAACACTCAGGTACCTGCTGTCTGTTAGGTGAAGAGGGTCAGTAGGTATAAGATCTGTGCGTGTGCGTTGCTCTTCCTGTTGCTGCCCGACTCGCGGGATCGCTTTCCTATAGGGTGTCAACAGGTTCGAATCCCGTTACCTGCTCATTCATCAGAGCAACGGGTATTGTCAGGATGTGGGCCGGCAGGCACCTCACGTCCTGTGTATTGATACACTCGTCACTAATTGCTCAATGAGAGAGATAGAGAGAGAGAGAGAGAGAGAGAACGAAAAGTAGGGAGGAAATACAGTGAAAAGTTAAAATAGAGAATGAGAATCTACGTAAAAAATAGACACACACACACACACACACACACACACACACAAATGGATCCTGGAGTTTAACCCCAGTAAGTGTATGGTCATGAAGATTGGGGAAGGACACACAAGACCGCAGACGGCATACAGGTTAGGGAATCAAAGGCTGCAAACGTCACTTAAAGAAAAGGATCTTGGGGTAAGCATTATAACGAACATGTCTCCTGAGGCACACATCAATCAAATAACTGCTGCAGCATATGGGCGATTGGCAAACCTGAGATTAGCGTTTAGACATCTGAGTAAGGAGTCATTCACGACATTGTACACCGTGTATGTCAGGCCTATACTGGAGTATGCAGCACCAGTATGGAACCCTCACCTAGTCAAACACGTCACGAAATTGGAGAAAGTGCAAAAATTTGCAACACGTTTAGTCCCCGAACTGAGAGGTATGTCTTATGAGGAGATGTTAAGGGAACTCAACCTGATGACACTAGAGGACAGGAGGGACTGGGGCGACATGATAACAACGTATAAAATACTGAGAGGAATTGACAAGGTGGACAGGGCTCGAATGTTTCAGAGATGGGATACAGGAACAAGGGGCCACAATTGGAAGCTGAAAACCCAGATGAGTCATAGGGATGTTAGGAAGTATTTGTTTAGCCTTAGAGTTGTCAAGAAGTGGAATAATCTGGAGAGTGAAGTAGTGGAAGCAAGTTCCATACATAGCTTTAAGAAGAGGTATGATAAAGCTTATGGAGAAGGGAGAGAGTGAATTAGTATCGACCCCTGCAACCACATATAGGTGAGTACACACACACACACATACACACACACACACACACACACACACACACACACACACACACTCCAGGAATTCAGAATAGGGAGGTATATGTCCCGGTGGCCTGGTGGCTAAAGCTCTCGCTTCACGCACGGAGGGCCCGGGTTCAATTCCCGGCGGGGCGGAAACATTTCGAAGTGTTTCCTTACACACATACACACACACATACAACAGGCCTAGTGTCTAATCGACATGTGCCTAGGACAAAATGGTAACTAACACACACACATACACACACACACACATACACACACACACACATACACACACAGGCACGCCCCACCCCGGATCTCCAGATTGACCCATCGGTAATTAAGGCCTGAGCTACGTGACTTCCTCGACGGGACTTTCTGTTGATCTCCACAAACTTAACCTGATCCACTTCGATAGAAATTATCTTCAGAACACGGTCACACCTGGATTACTTTATCTCTCTCTCTCTCTCTCTCTCTCTCTCTCTCTCTCTCTCTCTCTCTCTCTCTCTCTCTCTCTTCTCTCTCTCTCTCTCTCTCAGAAAGCAGTGCCACTCATTCTGTGAGTGAACCCACCATCATAAACACATGGGTGCCACATGGCTCTCCAGAAACATGGAGAGCCAAGATGATGGATGTGGTACTGGAAAACCTCATGCATCAACATGTTAGGGACACTACCAGAGAGAGAGAGAGGGGTGGATGAACCAGCAAGACTGGACCTCGTGTTCACCCTGAGTAGCTCGGACATTGAGGACAACACATATGAAAGGTCCCTTGGACCTAGCGATCACGTGGTTCTGAGCTTTGAATACATAGAGTTACAAATGGAGAGGGTAACAGGAGTAGATGGGAAAAGCCAAACTGCAAAAGGGAAGACTACACAGGTATGAGGAACGTCCTGCAGGAGGTTCAGTGGGAAAGAGAATTGGTAGGAAAGTCAGTAAACGAAATGATGGACTACGTAACAACAAAATGTAAGGAGGCATAGGAAAGGCTTGTTCCCAATGACAACAGGAACAATGGGAAGACCAGAACGAGCCCTTGATTTACCCAAAGGTGTAGGGAGGCAAAAACTAAGTGCACTAGAGAATGGAAAAAAGTACAGAAGACAAAGAATCTAGGACTATAAAGAGATTAGTCGAAGAGCCAGAAACGAGTAAGCACAGATAAAGAGGGAGGCCCAGCAACAGTACGAAAACGACATAGCATCAAAAGTCAAATCTGACCCGAATCTGTTGTATAGCCACATCAGGAAGACAACAATCAAGGACCAGGTAATCAGGCTGAGGAAAGAAGGTGGGGAACTCACAAGAAACGACCAAGAAGTATGTGAGGAGCTCAACATGAGATTTAAGGAAGTATTTACAATGGAGACAGAAAGAACTCTGGGAAGTCAGAACAGAGGGGTACACCAACAAGGGATATACCAACAAGTGTTGGATGAAATACACACAACCGAGGAGCAGAGATGCAGTGTGTGCCACTAACAACAATTTTCAACACATCCATTGAAACTGGGCAACTACCTGAGGTATGGAAGACGGCAAATGTAGTCCCCATTTTTAAGAAAGGAGACAGACACGACGCACTAAACTATAGACCAGTGTCACTGATGTGTATAGTATGCAGAGTCATGGAGAAGATTATCAGGAGAGTGGTGGAGCACCTAGAACGGAACAAGCTTATGAACGACAACCAGCACGGATTCAGGGAAGGCAAATCCTGTGTCACAAACCTACTGGAGTTTTATGTCAAGGTAACGGATGTAAGACACGAGTGAGAGGGGTGGGTAGATTGCATATTTTTGGACTGCAAGAAGGCCTTCGACACAGTTCCTCACAAGAGATTAGTGCAAAAGCTAGAGGATCAGGCACGTGTAACAGGAAGGGCACTGCAATGGATCAGAGAATATCTGACAGGGAGTCAACAGCGAGACATGGTACGTGACGAGGTATCAGAGTGGGCGCCTGTGACGAGCAGGGTTCCACAGGTGTCAGTTCTAGGACCAGTGCTATTTTTGGTGAATGACATGACGGAAGGGATACTCAGAAGTGTCCCTGTTTGCAGATGATGTGAAGTTAATGAGGAGAATTAAATCAGATGAGAATCAGGCACCACTACAAAGAGACCTGAACAAGCTGGAAGCTTGGTCCAGCACTAGCTCCTCAAATTTAACCCCGCCAAATGCAAAGTCATGCAGATCGGGGAAGGGCAAAGAAGACCGCAGACAGAGTATAATGGCTAGGTGGCCAAAGACTGCAAACCCCACTCAAGGAAAAGGATCTTGGGGTGAGTATAATACCAAGCACATCTCCTGAGGCGCACATCAACCAGATAACTGCTGCAGCATATGGGCGCCTGACAAACCTGAGAACAACGTTCCGAAACCTCATTAAGGAATCGTTCAAGACTCTGTACACCGTGTACGTCAGGCCCATACTGGAGTATGCAGCATCAGTTTGGAACCCACACATGGTCAATCACATCAAGACATTAGAGAAATTGCAAAAGTTTGCAACAAGGCTAGTTCCAGAGCTAAGGGGAATGTCCTTCGAAGAAAGGTTAAGGGAAATCGGCCTGACGACACTGGAGGACAGGAGGGTTAAGGGAGACATGATAACGACATACACAATACTGCGAGGAATTGACAAGGTGGACAGAGACAGGATGGTCCAGAGAGGGGACACAGAAACAATTGGAAGTTGAAGACTCAGATGAGCCAGGGAGATGTTAGGAAGTATTTCTTTAGTCATAGAGTTGTCAGGAAGTGGAATAGTCTGGCAAGTGATGTAGTGGAGGCAGGAACCATACATAGTTTTGAGACGAGGTATGATAAAGCTCATGGAGCAGGGAGAGAGGACCTAATAGCGATGAGTGAAGAGGTGAGCCATGAGCTATGTCTCGACCTCTGCAACCACAAATAGGTGAGTACACACACACACACGCGCGCGCGCGCGCGTCAACACCACAGCAAAGTAGGAGATTCAGAAACGTGTGCAACGCACCTGGATATCTGTATTCTGAAGACGTTTCACCAGCTAGTGGCTTTATCAGTTCAATACAAAGGTCATTTATTGGAGACATGATACAGTCAGTTTCCTCAGGTCTACAAGAAGAGCACACGTTGCAAAACAAGCATTTACCTCGACAACGTTTCGCCCTGTGGAGGGAAATGCTGTGCAGTACCGTCATGATGGAAAAAAGACAAATGAAGCGTAATGGAATCCTTTATTGACAACGTTTCGCCCACACAGTGGGCCTTATCAGATGTTTGTGACCTGATGAAACCCCCCTGTTTGGGCGAAACGTTGTCAAGAGAGGCTCCCATTACAGTGCACTCGTGTTTCACCTTGTGCTGAGCTTCACCCGAGGTCATGGCGAAGCTCAACACAGTCAGGCTTCCTCTGCAACGTGGGTTATTTCTTCACTGTTGCAAGAAAGCGTCTCTTGCATGCAACACGGCGTTAACTACTCTCAAATATTCACGATGACCCTTCTTCTAGATGGGTTTCTCCAGGCGGTACTCAGTAATAACGATAGTGTCCAGGCGGTACTCAATAATAACGAACTGTATACTTAATAATAACGATACAGTGTCCAGGCTGTACTCAATAATAACGATACAGTGTCCAGGCTGTACTCAATAATAACGATACAGTGTCCAGGCTGTACTCAATAATAACGATACAGTGTCCAGGCTGTACTCAATAATAACGATACAGTGTCCAGGCTGTACTCAATAACGATACAGTATCCAGGCTGTACTCAATAATAACGATACAGTATCCAGACTGTACTCAATAATAACGATACAGTATCCAGGCTGTACTCAATAATAACGATACAGTATCCAGGCTGTACTCAATAATAACGATACAGTGTCCAGGCTGTACTCAATAATAACGATACAGTATCCAGGCTGTACTCAATAATAACGATACAGTGTCCAGGCTGTACTCAATAATAACGATACAGTATCCAGGCTGTACTCAATAATAACGATACAGTATCCAGGCTGTACTCAATAATAACGATACAGTATCCAGGCTGTACTCAATAATAACGATACAGTATCCAGGCTGTACTCAATAATAACGATACAGTATCCAGGCTGTACTCAATAATAACGATACAGTATCCAGGCGGTACTCAGTAATAACGATACAGTGTCCAGGCTGTACTTAATAATAACGATACAGTGTCCAGGCTGTACTCAAAAATAACGATAGTGTCCAGGCTGTACTCAATAATAACGATACAGTGTCCAGGCTGTACTCAATAATAACGATACAGTGTCCAGGCTGTACTCAATAATAACGATACAGTGTCCAGGCTGTACTCAATAATAACGATACAGTATCCAGGCTGTACTCAATAATAACGATACAGTATCCAGGCGGTACTCAGTAATAACGATACAGTGTCCAGGCTGTACTTAATAATAACGATACAGTGTCCAGGCTGTACTCAATAATAACGATACAGTATCCAGGCTGTACTCAATAATAACGATACAGTGTCCAGGCTGTACTCAATAATAACGATACAGTGTCCAGGCTGTACTCAATAATAACGATACAGTGATTGCAGGGGACATGAGTGCCCTCCCGCTCAAGATTATTGTTTTTATTATTATTATTATTATTATTATTATTATTATTATTATTATTTTTATTATTATTATTATTGTTGTTGTTGTTGTTGCATTAAATAAGCATCAAACCCGTACGCTTTAAAAAACTTAGGTCACATTAGACAAAAAAAAGTTTTCTTGTTGAACAAGACTAAAACCGAGTGTCTAAGACCCCCCAAAAAAAAAGATAGTGCGTAAATTGGAACTTTTATTTTTTCATCGGCTGTTGTTACCACGATGAAACTGCTAGACAAGTTTGGGAAAAAAAACTTTCTTTTGTTAATGAATTTTGATACAGCAACAGCATATGACCCCCCCCCCTCCCTCTCTTCTCCTCTGCTCGGGATGGGGTGAGGGAGCGGGGTTCTTGATGCTGGTGAAGGGCTCTTGGTCCAAGGAGTTTGAGTTGATCTCTGCTTTCCTAATCTGATTGCTTGTCATTCCCCAGGCGCTGAGAAGTGCCGCTTACAAAGGCTGCAGTGCCGAGTAGAAAGGCTAGAGGACCCGATAGAAATGTTATGAAGCCGGGAAGAAATGCCAAAGTGCCAGATACAAATGCTATGCTAGAGGGCCGGATAGAAATTCTAGTGGGCCGGGTAGAAATGCTCGAGGGCCGGGTACAAAGGCTAAAGTGCCAGGTAGATGGAGCAGGGCGGGGCAGGAAGAGGAGGGGTCGGAGAGAGCGACGGAGAGGTACACAGGAAGTCTCACACACTGACACTGCTGGCAGACATTCACAGCTTCCAGGCGTGGTCCAGGCTCGTGGGTCTGGAACGTGCTGGAGACGTAGGGAATTGTGGGGATGGGGGGGGGGTGGACGATTTTACTGTACTTGTAAAACTTGCGATTTGGCTTAAATAGGAGCGTTCTTCTTGCCGAATAAGGCAAACTAAAATTTGTGTATGCAATAATTTCGTAAAAATAATTCTAAACCTAACCAAAAATATATATTTCATTGTGTTTGTTTATTATTAAATTATTGTAACTTTATCTAAAATATATCTAGCTGAATTAGGCTAAGTTAAATTGCGCTTGTTATAATGAGGTTAGGCAAGTTTTCTAAGGTTCTTTTGGTACAAAATTATTAATTTTTACATTAACGTAAATTAAAAAAAAATATATCTTTAAACGTATAAGAAAAAATTTAGAAAGGACATAATTCTAAATGAGTTCTTGCTAATTAATTAACTTTACCTATTCGGCATATATATATATATATATATATATATATATATATATATATATATATATATATATATGAGAGAGAGAGAGAGAGAGAGAGACACAGAGAGAGGGGGGATGGAAGAGTGTGTGTGTGTGTGTGTGTGTGTTTGTATGTGTGGTGGGCCACGACAGCAGCGACCACAGGCTTACCTATGGAGGTCTCTGTTACCTGAGTATTGAGAGAGAGAATATACAAGGAAGGCAACCGTCGGAGGAGCGTGGGAGTGTGAAATGCAGACATAGGGGTCAGAGGAGTGTAATGATGTGTGAATGAGCGAGGAATAGTGTCGTCCCTGATCCACATCGACAGTTATAACACAAACAAGCCATCAGGCAACACGCCCCCACAAGTACGATTGAGAACGTGTGCAAACAGAACAAAAATGCAGGTATAATTGTTAAGAATAATGGAAATAAATGAGTGAACGTAAAGAGTGGATGGAAGAACACGATGACAGAAGACTAGATTTTAAATTTTGCCGCCGAAGCCGCTAGTTTATTGTGGCGCAAGAGTATATGAATAGACAAAAGGCCTAGGAACTAGGCCCCTAAAAGGTAGACAGAAGCACATTTGGATTTATTGCTACAATCGTGACAAAAGAATAATAGAAATAAGAGTGGACAACACGGCTGGAACCAGTGTAGAAGCCTTCAAGAGGAAACTGGACAAGTATCTTCACCAGGTGCCAGATCAACCAGGCTGTGATGGATATGTGGGGCAGCAGGCCTCCAGCAGCAACAGCCTGGTTGACCAGGCAAGCATCAGACGAGCCTGGCCCATGGCCGGACTCTGAGAGTAGTCAAACTCTCGAAACTCTTCAAAGGTATAAGAATGGTACATTGGAAGAACACGATGGTAGACCACAATGGTGAAGGTAGGGATTCCCTTTACATGTAATCAGAATATCACCACTGTCATCAGCAGTGTCAGGTAACCAGGAGACAGACAGCTCTTCACTTGCTCCACCTGGACGCTTTCTTAAATTATATGTGAAATTTTGCATAAATGATTTTACAAAACCGACGAGTTGATAAATGAAACATTTGTGTAAACATTTGGTTATCTTTATTCTGGAAACTTTTCTCCAGCCAGTGGAACATGAAGAGGAGTTTGAGCTAATTAGTCTCTCAACCTGGAGTCGATGTGTCCATCAGACCAGCATATGCTCGGAGAAGAGGGTTATGTACTGCAGACATAAGAGGTGAAGTAGTGGGAGGCGGCGTCACCAGTGGAAAACTCCACTAGTGAAAGTAGGTAATACCTATATGTTTAGGCAAGTTTTGAAGAATTTCCTGCATCAAGATCTCAAAATGTCGCTGTGTCTGACAGAGTTTGTGTAAATAGTGTAGACACCAGCAACCAGGAGGCCTGGCATGGGACCGGGCCGCGGGGGCGGTGACTTCCGGACGCCACTCCGGGTAAACCACTATTTTTGTAAAGCGTGTCAGTGCTCACGGCACAACTTTTACTTCCCAGTTTACATTAGTTACTTCTTTTTCTCTGCTGAAGTACTAAGAATTTTTTTTACCTGTTATTTCATGTTATATATAACCTTATATGCAATAGTCGCGAAAGAGCGACACACGATGAAAAATTACCACAGTGGGAGTTAAATGATGTCTCTAGGCCTTTCGTGTTGCACTCAATACATCAGAAGCTTGCAGTGTTGCAGGAAATCCAGTAAGATCCGTTCATAGGAACGGCTTTCTCCAGAGAAAGTCGTTCCCATGAACGGATATTTCTCGTTTTCCTGCTATATTTCTGCAACATCGCAAACTCCTGATGTAATGATTGATCACGAGAGGCTCTACCTAGAGGTATCATTCCACCCCCCCTCCCTGTGGTTATTTTGCATAACCTTATATGTCATTATCATGTCTCCTCTTCTCCTCCGATGAACCATCGAGGGCAGCTTTAGTGAACTAGGTGTCTACGTACATGTTTACGTTTGTTTTCTTTCGTGTGTACGTGTATGCATATTATAAGAAGTTGATGTATGTGTGTGTGAGTCAGCACAAGACAGTCATGTAGTGATTGTCAACAAACTGCTGAGTCATCACCACCACTACCTTCCTAACTCAAGGTCCTCAAACAACCCACCCACCCATCTACAAAGCCCCTCCTTATATCCCCACCCACCTATCTACACAGGCCCTCCCTATACCTCCACACACCCACCCATCTACACAGCCCTTCCCTATACCCCCACCCACCCACCTATCTACACAGCCCCTCCCTACACCCCACATATCCAAACCCCTCCCTACACCTCCACCCTCCTATCAACACACCCCCTCCCTACATACCCATCAATACAAACCCTCACTACACCCCCACCCATCCAAACCTCTCTCTACACCTCCCACCCAAGAAAAAAACCTCTGTTTTTCCTATTTCTTTCTGCCCAGCCAATAACGATACCTTCATTGCTTTACAGAAGTCTCCCAGCTCAGGCTCAGAGATTTCAACACCGCAACTCACCCTGTGTGATGGAATACGACGGGGAACATAACATAGTTAACTTTTGTTCCCACTGTGTAACTGTCATAGAGAATAAAGTATCAGCACACTGCTGATGTATCCAGTTTTGTTTAAGAACAAAATTATTATTTAGTCAGCCAGTAATGCAGTACTAAACCCAGGGTGAAGATGTGGCCAGTAATATTAGATGTGGCCAGTAGTCTTGGATGATGTGGCCAGTAGTTCACTATGACAAGGTCCTGGATGCTTTAGAGGATAAACAAAATGCAGATGTAGTATACGCAGACTTTGTGAAAGCCTTTGACAAGTGCGACCACGGTGTAATAGCATACAAAATGCGTGAGAAAGGAATAACAGTAAAAGTTGGTAGATGGATCTATAACTTCCTAACAAATAGAATACAGAAAGTAATAGTAAACAGAGTAAAGTCTGAGGCAGATACGGTAAAAAGCTCTGTTCCACAAGGCACAGTACTCGCCCCCATCCTGTTCCTCATCTTCATATCAGACATAGACAGAGATATAAGGAATAGCTCCGTGTCTTCCTTTGTGGATGACACCCGGATTGCCATGACAGTGTCCTCCATCGAAGACACTGCAAGACTCCAAGCGGACATCAACCAAATCTTCAAATTAGCCACAGAAAACAATATGAAGTTCAGTGAAGAGAAATTTCAATTACTCAGATATGGAAAACTTGAGCAAATTAAAACTTTTTCAGGATATAAAACAAATTCTAACCACACATTTGAGCAAAAAACTAATGTGAAGGATATGGGAGTGATAATGTCGGAGGATCTCATCTTCAAAGGCAACAACAATGTATCTACTTCATCTGCTAGAAAAATGATAGGATGAATAATGAGAACCTTCAAAACTAGGGACGCCAAGCCCATGATGATTCTCTTCAAATCGCTTGTTCTCCTTAGGCTGGAATACTGCTGTACACTAACTGCCCCCTTCAAGGCAGGCGAAATTGCTGACCTGGAGAATGTACAGAGAACTTTCACGGCGCACAAAGTACGATAAAGCACCTAAATTACTGGGAACGGTTCAAGTCCCTTGATCTGTATTCCCTGGCACGCAGGCGAGAAAGATGCATGATAATATACACTTGGAAAATCCTAGAGGGATTAGTACCAAACCTGCACACGAAAATCACTCCCTACGAAAGCAAAAGACTCAGCAGGAGATGCAACGTTTCCCCAATGAAAAGCAGGGGCGCCATGAGTACACTAAGAGACAACACAATAAGTGTCAGGGGCCCAAGACTGTTCAACTGCATATATAAGGGGGATTACCAATAGACCCCTGTCTGTCTTCAAGAAGATTCTGGACAGACACCTAAAGTCAGTACCTGATCAGCCGGGCTGTGGTTCGTCGGTTTACGTGCGGCAAGTAGTAACAGCCTGGTTGATAAGACCCTGATCCACCACGAGACCTGGTCTCAGACCGAACTGCGGGGGCGTTGACCCCCGAAACCCTCTCCAGGTAAACTCCAGGTAGTCTTAGAAGATGTAGCCAGTAATCCTAGGAAAATGTGGCCAGTTATCCTGGAGAATGTGTTAAGCTATCCAAGGAAAGTCCTTGAGAGACCAGAGTAATGATGAGTGTTGATGGCGGAGGTTGATGATAACTGCTGTGTTGTGGTACAGTGATAACCGAGTGTGACTCCTGTACCGCACACCAGAGCTGAAAATACTTGACAAAAAGGGAGGCAGTAAGGAGGAAGAGGAATTAAGGAAGGAATGTGTTACCGATGTGGAAGCGATGAAAGAAGGTGGTAGGGAAGGGAGGAAGGAGAACGATAGGAAGATCGGTGGGAGGAAAAAGGATGTTAAGAGCAAGAGATGGTAGCAGGAAGAAAGGAAAAGAGGAAGAAAATTGATAACTTTCTGCCAATTTAAGCTAAAAAAAATTTTATTCAGGCATCCTTCAGAAATTGACGCTAGATAATGCGTCAGACAACAATGTACAGATGTAGACGAGTTGTATCATCGTGCTGGAAACACTTGCCCTTAAAATACACCAGTTCTTTTGTAACGTTGTAACGTCGTTTCCTGAACGATCTAAACAACCTAATTAAATATTAGTTAATTTAAGTTAGAGTGAATTATGGTTACACTGGTTTAATCTGAATCATACAAAGAATACGTATAATTAACCACGAATAACGAGTATCATCGAATAACGAGTATCATCGAATAACGAGTATCATCGAATAACGAGTATCATCGAATAACGAGTTTGTTGTGCACCTCATATCCGTCCTGTGGAGGGTAGCACAAGAGCATATAAATGCACAAAAGGCCTAGGAACTAGGCCCCAAAAGGGTTTACAGGAATACATCTGAGTTATATCTACAGTTGATTTATCTTTGTTTAATATGTCTGGAATCTTATTTTTATCTTGACTTATTACATAGGTTATTTTACTATATATCTCTATATTCCTCAATAAGTGGACAATTAAGCACATACAGTGACTCTCCGTCCTGCCTGGTCTCACTGACTCTCCGTCCTGCCTGGTCTCACTGACTCTCCGTCCTGCCTGGTCTCACTGACTCTCCGTCCTGCCTGGTCTCACTGACTCTCCGTCCTGCCTGGTCTCACTGACTCTCCGTCCTGCCTGGTCTCACTGACTCTCCGTCCTGCCTGGTCTCACTGACTCTCCGTCCTGCCTGGTCTCACTGACTCTCCGTCCTGCCTGGTCTCACTGACTCTCCGTCCTGCCTGGTCTCACTGACTCTCCGTCCTGCCTGGTCTCACTGACTCTCCGTCCTGCCTGGTCTCACTGACTCTCCGTCCTGCCTGGTCTCACTGACTCTCCGTCCTGCCTGGTCTCACTGACCTCCGTCCTGCCTGGTCTCACTGACTCTCCGTCCTGCCTGGTCTCACTGACTCCGTCCTGCCTGGTCTCACTGACTCTCCGTCCTGCCTGGTCTCACTGACTCTCCGTCCTGCCTGGTCTCACTGACTCTCCGTCCTGCCTGGTCTCACTGACTCTCCGTCCTGCCTGGTCTCACTGACTCTCCGTCCTGCCTGGTCTCACTGACTCTCCGTCCTGCCTGGTCTCACTGACTCTCCGTCCTGCCTGGTCTCACCGACTCCGTCCTGCCACTGCTCTCCGTCCTGCCTGGTCTCACTGACTCTCCGTCCTGCCTGGTCTCACTGACTCTCCGTCCTGCCTGGTCTCACTGACTCTCCGTCCTGCCTGGTCTCACCGACTCCGTCCTGCCCATGGCTTCCCCAGGCTATGCTGTTATCTTTCTCATCTCCCTTACCCCTCGGCTCAACCCATGCCCACACGCCCGGATGGCAACGCACTCGGCTTACATACTGAGTATCCGTGGTTCGATTCCTGGCATGGGTAAAAGCGTTTGGCATGTTTCCTTATACCTGCTTTCCCTGTCCACCTAGAAGTAAGTAGGAACATGTCCCTACCCTTGCTAATCTACCAGCCTTCTCTCGAGAACTTGAAGCCTTCTGCTGCACCTTGGTCGAGTAAGCCTACTCGATCCTACTCCACCACCCATTGGTACCCACTTCACTGTCTTCACCCAGCGTCCGGCCCACCCTGGCTTTTCGAATCACCCACTGCAATAATCCGACCCACCGCCACCATCACACTTGCAACTGGTCTACTGGGATCTTCCTGGAAGCCATTATCCCTTGATTTGGCTTGGGCTTAATACCAGGTTGTGTTAATGGGTGCTCATAGTCCCAAGCCTGGAGTTAGTGGCCAGCCCACCGTAGCTCCATACCTACCCGAGACTATCTGCTCGATAAATCCTCCTTCACCTGTTACTAATTCCCCGTAATAAGGTACTTACCTGCAGTTTCTTGTACCGAGTAACCTGCTTGCAGTGGACGTCTGGGAGGTCGCCAGTGTCTAGGATACTGACGAGAAACTGAACAAAAGAGCGTTTAAAAATGCACTTGACAAACGCTAGGACACATTTATTGGGAAACGTTTCGGTCCCGGGACTTTGAGCAAGGTCCCAGGACCTAAGTTTTTGTAATAATAAACATGTCTTGGTGTTTTCTCACATGTTTTATTTTTTAAACCTCTTAGTATCAGTTAGCAAGGTTTGTTCCGTGAAAGTGTGTCTTCCGACGCGCACAAAGATGATCTTATTTGTTCTCATCAAAGCGCGAGAAACCACGAAGGTGACCAAGAGTTTCCATCATATGTGGGAAGATTACAGGACTCTCTTGAAGGCTGCCAGACACTACTGGAAGCCTCAAGGCACTTTCGAAGGCTGCCAGGCACTATTGGAAACCCCAAGGCACTCTTGAAGGCTGCCAGGCACTACTGGAAACCGCAAGGCGCTCTTGAAGGCTGCCAGGCATTACTGGAGGCCACGAGAGGATTATAAAAAGCATTTCGAACCGCAACTGTTTTCTAGTTATTTTCTTCGAGATCTCGTGAACGTGGAAGTGATCAGGGAAGAAAAATGAGAAATAAAAAGAAAATTTAGAATGCAGCGGTGGCGTTGAGACCAGACACAATAGTCATTAAGCGTCGCTATTGACAGCAGTGAAAAGTTCGCTGGAACACATTGGCAGTGACTTTTTTTTTTTTATTGATGTGAAGACCGACTGGGAAGTGCTGGAAAGACGCAAATATATTACAGAATTTTTTTTTTAACAATAATAACATGCTGATTCTCTTGTCTTTATGCGGGAGTAAATCTTTCTTCAAGGGGGGAAAGCGGGAAGCTTTCAGCATTGTGGGCTGGAGAGGTCGTAGATCACCACACGGAGGCGAAGCTGACTGTGACCCACCCGCACCTCCCCCCCCCCCACTGTATAATTTATCGCGCCCTCACTCTGGTATGACGAAGATACCTTCGAAAATTCCATTTCTTCCGTGTATGGGATAGGTCGTTCCGAGAGATGGCAATTCCCAAGTGATAGTATCTCCAGCGCTGCTGGAAGGTAACCTTTGAAGCTGCCGTAGCTGCTGAACCCTTGCTGGAATACTTGACGATATCCTCATTGCCACTGAAGTCTCCCAGCTCAGGCTGACAGATTTCAACGCCTTGTATGAGGTCCATCTTGCATGATGGAATATGACAGAGAAACATAGCTTTGTTCCCACTGTGTGTTATATATATATATATATATATATATATATATATATATATATATATTATTGTAACCACAAACGAGTGGTATTGAATCAATAACAGCACTGCGACTGGCCGAGGATTCGAACCCATGTCGTTTTGGCCCGCCTCATGGTGAGCGAAAATCACACATGACCCTCTAACCAACAGGACTACGCAATCCTACGAGAATCAAGCACCCAGCAGAGCTAGATGTTTTACGGGGATGAGAATGAAATTAGCTCAGAGGCACCCACACCACCGTATGTCCAAGAGGCGGGCCAAAACAACATGGGTTCGAATCCTCGGCTAGTCGCAGTGCTTCAAGGACTACAACAATGCCACTATCACATCTGCGAGGAAACTGATAGGATGGATAATGAGAACATTCAAGACAAGAAATGCTAAACCAATGATGATCTTTTTTAAATCACTTGTTCTCTCTAGGCTAGAATACTGCTGTACATTAACATCCCCATTCAAGGCAGGTGATATTACAGATCTAGAGAATGTACAGAGAACCTTTACTGCACGTATAAGTTCCATCAAACACCTTAACTACTGGGAACGCCTGGAAGCACTAGACTTATATTCACTGGAGCGCAGGCGAGAGAGATATATCATAATCTACACCTGGAAGATTCTGGAGGGACTTGTCTCTAATATGCACACAGAAATCACTCCATACGAAAGCAAAAGACTTGGCAGACGGTGCAACGTACCTCAAGTACACTAAGAGAAAACACAATAAGTGTCCGGGGCCCAAGACTGTTCAACATGCTCCCACCTGCCATAAGGGGCATTACCAGTAGACCCCTGGTTGTCTTCAAGAGGAAGCTGGACAGATACCTAAAGTCAGTGCCAGATCAGCCGGGCTGTGGTTCGTACGTTGGACTACGTGCAGCCATCAGTAACAGCCTCATTGATCAGGCCCTGATCCACCGGGAGGCCTGGTCATAGACCGGGCCGCGGGGACGTGTCCTTTCTAAAAAATTCTCTTATACGTTTAAAGATATATTTTTTCATTAATGTTAATGTAAAAATTAAAAATTTTGTACCAAAAGAACCTTAGAAATCTTACCTAACCTTATTATAACAAGCGCAATTTAATTTAGCCTAACCCAACTAAATATATTTTTTCGTTAGGTTCAGAATAATTTCTTTTGCTAAATTATTGCATACTCAAATTTTCGGTTGCCTTATTCGGCAAGAAGAACGTTGCTATTTAAGCCAAAATCTTTGACGCGCACGCACGCACGCACACACACGCACACACACACACACACACACACACACACACACACACACACACACACACACACACACACACACACACACACACACATATATATATATATATATATATATATATATATATGGGTAGCAGGCCAAGGCTGATGTATCTTATTTTTTTAATATAATTGTGCCATACTTCAGATAAACATAGAAAACTTTTGTTCTCAAGGAGTAACTATACAGAATAGAGTAGCAACACACTGCGTGTAAGTTTCCCATTAATAACGTAACGTAATCCTGCTGTTTATATAATTTCGTTAATGACAACTAACAATACATAAATATAGGTTAAAAATATAAAGTAATTTATTATAACATGAAGTAATCAATATTTAATCTTGGGTTCGGCTTTAAATCGTGTAGAAATTGATGCACTGTAACAGGTTTGAAATCGCAGTTAATATTTGAAGGGCGGGTGGCACAGTGATGACGGGAGGCACTAATGCCTTACGTCAGGGCCACTGTGCTGGTTGGAAGCTATTCATCTTAACTTCCGTCGGTTTGGTTTCCTCCTGTTTTCTCCATTGTGTTGCTTTGTGGTTCTTCACTGAGAGGTGCTGAAGCCACGCCCTTTTAGCAGTCCCTCTTTTTGCAGGTCTGGGGCCGCGCCTTGCATCTTCGTAGTGCCCGAGGCTTCTTTTTTTATTTTTTTTAAGCCTCTTTGTTGTTGTCCGAGGAAAGGGAATGTTCTTAGTTCATCCGTCGGGCAGACACTGACAGCTTAGATAATAACTCAGGAAGAGGCAGTGAAACGTCGCTTCTTGTGTCAGGAAGAGGCAGTGAAACGTTGCTTCTTGTGTCAGGAAGAGGCAGTGAAACGTTGCTTCTTGTGTCAGGAAGAGGCAGTGAAACGTTGCTTCTTGTGTCAGGAAGAGGCAGTGAAACGTTGCTTCTTGTGTCAGGAAGAGGCAGTGAAACGTTGCTTCTTGTGTCAGGAAGAGGCAGTGAAACGTTGCTTCTTGTGTCAGGAAGAGGCAGTGAAACGTTGCTTCTTGTGTCAGGAAGAGGCAGTGAAACGTTGCTTCTTGTGTCAGGAAGAGGCAGTGAGATCTCAGCTCATCATTCGAGCAGACAATGACATGTCTCAACTCTTGAGCAGACATCGAGATCTCTCAGCAGTCGAGCAGTGAGATATCGACTCATCTGTCGAGCAGAGGCAGTGAGATCGCTCATCTGTCGAGCAGAGGCAGTGAGATCGCTCATCTGTCGAAGTGACAGTGAGATTTCACTTCACCTGACATTACTTACTGTGTAATACCTTGTGTCAGCCTTGTTTCCCCTCCTCAGCGCCTCCTCAGACTGAGGCTCAAGTTATCAATTACACCCAGTCACCCATTCTGTGGTCACCAGACAATGAAACCGCGCTCTTCACCCACACAAAGGACGAGATTTGCCAGGTTGAGAATAACACAGAAGCGCTGGTATAATCGCCTAGTGATACAGACAGAGGAAAGAGAAGAGCTCACATGACTCACGAAATCGTAATGACACGATTGCAAACAAAGCACGGCGGCACGGATGGGTTTGTTAGCTCACATGAAATAACCAAGATGTTTGCGAAGAGCTGAAAAATCCCTTTTAAAGAGGTACTCTCTGCGGTAATAGGGACGATACCAGATTCAGAAAAAAAATATATACCAACGAGTACTAGGCAGTACAGAGATAAGGAGGATAAGTTAAGAAAATACTAAGCAAGGTAAATACCTCGCGAAGGCAGTGGAACCTGACGATGTTTCTCCTTATGCTCTGGTAGAAGGTGCAGAAGCACTATGTGGACCCCTAGCTAAAATTTACAAAAAGCTCAGTTGATACAAGGCAACTGCCAGAGGTGTGAAAGACAGCAACTGTAGTCACAGTATTTAAGAAGGGAAACAGAGAAGTAGCATTAAACTACAGATCGTTGTCGTTGAGCCAGGCCTCTAGTGGAGAAGATAATCAAAAGCGTGATGAAGCAACTGCAAACGAGTGATTTTCTAAACAATAATCACGGTTTCAGAGATGGGAAATCCTGTCCCACAAACCTCAGACAGAATAATATAAGTGAAGCAATAAAGAGTGGAATGGCTGGAGTGCATATTCTTGGACTGTAAGAAGGTCTTTGACACAAGAGACTGCGACAAAAGCTGGAAAACACAGTATCAGTAACAGGTAAGGCACTAAAATGAATCAAGGAATACCTAACAGGAATAAAACAAGAGCGATTGTCTGGATGAAGCATCAGAGTAGGCAAATGTGACAAGCGAGAAGCCACAAGAGTCGGTACTGGGGTCAGTACTGTTTCTGGTGTACGTAAACGACATGCCGGAAGAGATGTATCCATATTCGCAGATAATGTGAACCTGATAAGGAGAATATAAACAAAAGAGGCCAAGGAATGGTTAGAAGCACAACTGAATAAGACGCAGGACTGGTTTAAGTGATTATTGGAATTCAACCCCAGCAAGTTCTGGATCATGAAAATTGTGGAAGATAAAGAAGACCTGAAACTGAGTACAGGCTTGAGGACACAAAGACCGTAGCCCTCAGTCAAGGAGAAGTACCTCGGGACGAGCATTACATAGCATATCGCTTGGAGCACGTAACTTGAATGACCTCTGTAGCATATACGTGTTTGGGCAAATCTAAGACTGACTTTTAGGAATTTCGACAAAGAATCACAAGATAATGTTCGACATACACGAGGGCCATCTTGAAGCATGCAGCACCAGCACGGCACCACACCTGATCAAGCATGTCAAAACACTGAAAGTGCAGAGGTTTGCAACAAGGATAGTCTGAGCTACGATGTATGAGCTAGGAGGAAAGGCTAATGGAACTTAACTTATTAACATTAGAAAACACAGTCCTGTGAAGACATGATAACATACAAAATACTCGGAGGAGTTGACAGGGTGGACAAGGATCTGCTATTCGAGAGGCGGAAAAAAGGTAGACGAGGGTAAAATTAAAACTTGAAAGCACAGAGGGGTCACAAGGAAGTCAATAAGTATTATTTTCAGCCTCAGAGTGATCCTAGAGTGGAATAATCTGGACAACGAAGTGGTAGAGGCATGAGCTGTACATAGCTTTAAGAATAGGTATGATAGTTGTCACGAAGTAAGGCGTGTGTGATCCCAGTAGTGGCCAGTGTAGGACCAGGAGTTGAAACTTTACCTCTGTAACCATAGTGAATCTGGACACACACACACACACACACACACACACACACACACACACACACACACACACGTACGTGTAATCTCTAATAGGAAGAGTACGTAAGGTATCCTCTTACTCTCTCACTGTGACTCGGATCAGTTTCAAGTGTTGATTCTCTCTCTCTCTCTCTCTCTCTCTCTCTCTCTCTATCTATCTATCTATCTATCTATCTATCTATCTATCTATCTATCTATATCTCTCTCTCTCTCTCTCTCTCTCTCTCTCTCTCTCTCTCTCTCTCTCTCTCTCTCTCTCTCTCTCTCTCTCTCTCTCTCTCTCTCTCCCTCCCCTATATGAATCTCTTCGAACCACACCACACATTGCCTATTCATAACAAAAATATAAAATATTCTCTTAAAATCAGCAGCTGCCAGACAGAACGATCCCGACCTGACCTTCCAAAAAATTTCCCCGCCTTGAGCTTCCTTACATAGCATCTGAGAAGGTAAGAAGCTCCCACGGTGTTCTCCGTCCACTTAAAGTCGTAGTCTTTGACAGCAGAGCCTCAACTGGAAGCTCTTTTACGCCGCCTTCGGCAAATCCTGCTCTGTTGCGATCTGGGGAGAGTACTGCGGTGCTTGGACACCGAGACGACAGGAAAAATAGAATAGAAAATTATACGTGGGAAGAGTGAGGGTGCGCGATTGTGTTTTGTTATGCCTTAGTGAGGATTTTAGCGAGCTTCTGCTTCACTCTGAAAAGAATTTTCAATGGGAGAAGACTAAAAGGGAGGGGAGAAAAACGAACAAGAGGCTTTTCTCTTTTCGTAGAGTTTTATCGAGCTGCTGGAGAATGTATGTTTTTGTGCGAAGTGGAGGAGGTGTTACGGCTGTCAGCCGTGTTTGGGAAGTGTCTGTCATCCAGAGGATGGCTCACGCAAGGTACATGGCTCTGGACGCTCATACAACGCTCTTTTTGCGTGTCCGCTGGATGTTCTTCACACACCCCACCTTTTTTGAGAGACCTTTGGATGTTCCTTACACCCCACGTTCTTCTTGAGTGACCTCTGGATGTTCCTTGTTCTTGCATTAGACCTTAGAGTAGATATGACGTTCATGGAACATAATTGCTGGACCCACTGTCAACTATGGGTTGGTAAATTTGGTTAACAACCCACGACTGACCAGGTTGTTAGGGACCCTCTCCGGCAGTAGCGATGCTTCATCCATATCTTTATCCTTGGCTATAGACATTGTCATTTTCAAACACAAATAACTGTTTTGAAACAACAAATCATTGTTTTGGAAGAAACACAAATCATTTTGAAGCTTCAAATCTTTGTTTTGGAACACAAATCATTGTTTTGGTGCACAAGTCATTTCTTTGAAACACAAAAGTGTTTTTGGAACAATTCACTGATCTCGTGGATACCCTACGCGATCTCTCAGTTCGTTTCCAATAGTGAATATTCGCCCTCGTTAATCTAATTTAGTCCTCATTAACAGACATTCGTCCCCATTGATCGACACTCACCTCCTTTTCCCCCTATTACTCGGTATGTTTTCTTTTTTTCAAACTACTCGTTGATCCTCTTCGTTGTTCCTCGTTCTCTCTCTACCCATTCTACATCATATCTACACTCTTTTATTGTCTTTTTTTTCCTCTCGCTGTTCGACATATCTACACATACTTCTCCCGTTGACCAACGCACGTTAACAGTAAGAGTGACCAAGCATGGGGGGAAAGTGAACACAGAACCTTATACTGACATGCGGTATTCAAGGTCTGTTAAGTCAATTCCTGGCACGGTGCCTCGCGTGGATGCCAGACCATCGTGATATGTTATCAAAGTGCCTGGTGTGAGCGCCTGGTGTGAGCGCCTGGTGTGGGCGACTGCTGTGGGCGCCTGGTTTGGGTGAGATAAACTGATGTTTGTAGTACCAATGCTGGTTTTCACCATTCAAATAATTATAATTTGATGTGTTAGCGTCGCTAATTCGTGACGAAGTATTGCTCTGGGTAGAACTAAGTCACACGATGTTATTCCTTGTATAGAGCTTGATAAAGCTTTACGTAGAAGAGGGGGGGGAAGATAACTCTAATATGGTTTGCTCCCACCAAGTGTCTGCCATACTTGTTAGCAGTACCTGCCATTCCACACAGGTCGGTCGAGTTGAGTTACTGGCTTGCGTGTAAGCTTGGTGCTTGGGGGCTCTCTTGAATGTCTGGTAAGGCAAGTGTTGAGTCGGCTCCTTGGATCGCATGCAGCTTGAACTTTCTCCCCCGACCCCCACAGTGGCATCTCATCCAAAATAACAGGATACAAAAATAGTGGAGAAAGTGGTTTAGTGGAGGTCTGGTGGAACTGTCTGGGCGTGTTGGGTGTGATGGGATTTTTTTTTTGTATGTGTGTTTGTGTGTGTACTTACAGCTTTCCTCGGAGTTTAAAGAACGAGTTCATTTCCTGCTCCAACCTTTTAAAGTATAATTGCACTGCAGTGTGTCCCTATCCTCCCTGTCAAATCCAGCTTGTGGGTGCGGGAAGTTCAGGAAAGCTTCCATGGGTGCTATGGAGCTCTGCGTAGAAGGGCTGAAGGTGATTCACTAAGTGATCACCGTGACTCCTTCATGCTGATGACTAGTCAGGAGTCTTCGTCACTGTCAGCACTGCGTTATTTAGACCTTAAATACTTAATACAGTACTGTATTTAACTATGATGATGAGTGGGCACCGCTGTGTTTATTTGAAGAATAACAAGACTTCATTTCAACTTATGGAATGCCAGTTTCCCTTCGTTATGTGGCAGTGTGGGCGCCCAAGCGTTTAATAGAAAGTGTTTTTGTTGCTGACTCTCATGTTGTTGTACGACAGTTTCAGAAGTGCATGTTTTAACTAGCTACGAAACGCAATGAATATGCAGGCTCAGTTTTAGACCCTTTAGACCCACTATGTCTGCCTCTGGCGGCAGACATAGTGGCCACGCTTACGCTTCTTAACCGACTGTTACTGAGGGACTTTTTCCTTCTCATCAGTGAATAATAATCGTAGTCTGAGACAAAATAAGAATCGTAGTCCGAGACCAAATAAGAATCATAGTCCGAGACCAAATAAGAATCGTAGTCCGAGACCCAATAAGAATCGTAGTCCGAGACCAAATAAGAATCGTAGTCCGAGACCCAATAAGAATCGTAGTCCGAGACCAAATAAGAATCGTAGTCCGAGACCCAATAAGAATCGTAGTCCGAGACCCAATAAGAATCGTAGTCCGAGACCCAATAAGAATCGTAGTCCGAGACCCAATAAGAATCGTAGTCCGAGACCCAATAAGAATCGTAGTCCGAGACCCAATAAGAATCGTAGTCCGAGACCCAATAAGAATCGTAGTCCGAGACCCAATAAGAATCGTAGTCCGAGACCAAATAAGAATCGTAGTCCGAGACCAAATAAGAATCGTAGTCCGAGACCAAATAAGAATCGTAGTCCGAGACCAAATAAGAATCGTAGTCCGAGACCAAATGAGTGTGTTTCTCAGGCTGTGAGCTGGTGTGTGAGCACAATTAAGATCACTTTTCCTTCTCCCACAGTTCCAAGGAAAGACGACTGTGGAGGAATTTATATTCCAGCGAAATGAGAAAGCTGTGTGGAAGTTATTCATCGTTAAGGAGTGGTGGCGGCTCGACCCTCCGATCACTAACTTCGGAACAGACACACTACTTAACTATCAGTGTAGAATACTGATCCTCGAGACGCTAGACAGTGGCGAAGAATTTATTTTTTCTCTCTAAGTGGTGTGTGAATGCATAAGACTGGATCTATATACTCCCTCGTCTTTCAGGGTCAATCACAATGATCTCCTCCAGATCGTGGCCGTTGAAAATGACTGCAACGATAACACGAAATAGTAATCACAGATCGAGAGCCGTAGCGCTTCTATGACTTATAGAATGGACCCACCAAAGACAAATTCGGTTTCTTCCTGAAGAACTCACCTACCACCATCTTCTCTCACTATCCCACCTCTTCTCTCCTCCCTCTCCCCTCCATCCCGCCTCTTCTCTCCTCCCTCTCCCTGCTCGTCATATTCTGATAAATAAGACACTTGTGAAGTATTTGGGTATCTTTATTCTGGATACGTTTCTCCATCCAGTAGCTTCTTCAGTCCAATGCGGAGAAAGTTGGAAGATGAGGAGGAGTTTGAGGTAATCAGTCCCTCATCCTGGAGTCGATGTATTTAGTCCAACAGTCTTGATAGACTGAACAGCTTGGTTAATCAGGCCTTGATCCACCAGGAGGCCTGGTCTAGGACCGAGGCACGGCGGAGTTAACCCCTGGAAACTTTCTTCAGGTATCCTCGATGTATCCTTCTGACAGTTCAGTCTTGTGCCTCTACCTTTACATCTCTAGCAGCGTCCTGTAGCTCGGGATGCCTGTACAAGACGTCTTTTAGCTTTCCTTCCCTGTAAAGGACGTTTTTTTTTTAGCTTGCCTTCCCTGTAAAGGACGTTATTTTAGCTTATCTTCCCTGTGGAGGACTTTTTTTTAGTTTGTCTTCCCTGTGGAGGACGTTTTTTTATTTTGTCTTCCCTGTAGAGGACGTTTTTATAGCTTGCCTTTCCTGTAGAAGACTTTTTTTTTAGCTTGCATTTCATGTAAAGAAAATCTGTAGTTTTGCGTTCCCTGTAGAGTACAACTGTGGTTTGGGCTACGTGGTTAGCTGTAGTGTACCTTTGTTGCTATGATTATATGTGGGTTCCCTGCTGGGTACGATTTATATTCGAATTTTCAGTATTACTCACCACTTGTCTTACCTTGTATACTTTAATGCATACTTGGATAGATTCGCAAAGTTTTCCTGCGCCATGGATCCCGTCCCTGGACCAGGCTTGTCTGGTGCTCGCTCAACCAAGCTGCTGTTGAAAATTAGACACGTATGCAACATCTGGGTATCTCTATTGTAAACGTTTCACCATCCAGTGGCTTTATCAATACCATTCACGTACAAGCTGTTGCTGCTGGCGGCCCTCTGGCCCACACATCCATCATAGCCTGGTTAATCTGGCACCTGGCGGCGGTACTTGTCTGGTTTCCTCTTGAAGACTTCACTTGTTCCGGTAGTTGCTTTAAAGTACCCGGTCTGCAATGCATATTAGCTTGCTTAAAGTATTTCAACATGCCTTCGTTAAGACTATTTCCTGTGCTTAATATTTACTGCAAGAGCTGGGTAGCGAGATGTGACTTGAGTACACACGTGGAGAGACATTTCTGAGTATGATGACCCGCCTATGTTACTCTGTCTACAGCGTTTGTTACTCTGTCTACAGCGTTTGTTACTCTGTCTACAGCCTATGTTACTCTGTCTACAGCGTATGTTACTCTGTCTACAGCGTTTGTTACTCTGTCTACAGCGTTTGTTACTCTGTCTACAGCCTATGTTACTCTGTCTACCGCGTATGTTACTCTGTCTACAGCGTATGTTACTCTGTCTACAGCGTATGTTACTCTGTCTACAGCCTATGTTACTGTCTACAGCGTATGTTACTCTGTCTACAGCCTATGTTACTCTGTCTACAGCGTATGTTACTCTGTCTACAGCGTATGTTACTCTGTCTACAGCGTATGTTACTCTGTCTACAGCGTATGTTACTCTGTCTACAGCGTATGTTACTCTGTCTACAGCGTATGTTACTCTGTCTACAGCCTATGTTACTGTCTACAGCGTTTGTTACTCTGTCTACAGCATATGTTACTCTGTCTACAGTGTATGTTACTCTGTCTACAGCGTATGTTACTCTGTCTACAGCCTATGTTACTGTCTACAGCGTATGTTACTCTGTCTACAGCGTATGTTACTCTGTCTACAGCATATGTTACTCTGTCTACAGCGTATGTTACTCTGTCTACAGCGTATGTTACTCTGTCTACAGCGTATGTTACTCTGTCTACAGCCTATGTTACTGTCTACAGCGTTTGTTACTCTGTCTACAGCGTTTGTTACTCAGTCTACAGCGTATGTTACTCTGTCTACAGCCTATGTTACTCTGTCTACAGCGTTTGTTACTCTGTCTACAGCGTTTGTTACTGTCTACAGCGTTTGTTACTCAGTCTACAGCGTATGTTACTGTCTACAGCGTATGCTACTCAGTCTGCAGCGTATGTTACTGTCTACAGCGTATGTTACACAGTTTACAGCGTATGTTACTCAGTCTACAGCGTATGTTACTGTCTACAGCGTATGCTACTCAGTCTACAGCGTATGTTACTGTCTACAGCGTATGTTACTCAGTCTACAACGTTTGTTACTCTTTCTACAGCGTATGTTACTCTGTCTACAGCGCTTGTTACTCTGTCTACAGCGTTTGTTACTCTGTCTACAGCGTATGTTACTCAGTCTACAACGTTTGTTACTCAGTCTACAGCGTATGTTACTCAGTCTACAACGTTTGTTACTCTTTCTACAGCGTATGTTACTCAGTCTACAGCGTTTGTTACTCTTTCTACAGCGTTTGTTACTCTGTCTACAGCGTATGTTACTCTGTCTACAGCGTTTGTTACTCAGTCTACAGCGTATGTTACTCTGTCTACAGCGTTTGTTACTCAGTCTACAGCGTATGTTACTGTACAGCGTATGCTACTCAGTCTACAGCGTATGTTACTGTCTACAGCGTATGCTACTCAGTCTACAGCGTATGTTACTGTCTACAGCGTATGCTACTCAGTCTACAGCGTATGTTAATGTCTTCAGCGTATGCTACTCAGTCTACAGCGTATGTTACTCAGTCTACAGCGTATGTTACTCAGTCTACAGCGTATGTTACTCAGTCTACAGCGTATTTTACTGTCTACAGCGTATGCTACTCAGTCTACAGCGTATGTTACTGTCTTCAGCGTATGCTACTCAGTCTACAGCGTATGTTACTCAGTCTACAGCGTATGCTACTCAGTCTACAGCGTATGCTACTCAGTCTACAGCGTATGCTACTCAGTCTACAGCGTATGTTACTGTCTACAGCGTATGCTACTCAGTCTACAGCGTATGCTACTCAGTCTACAGCGTATGTTACTGTCTACAGCGTATGCTACTCAGTCTACAGCGTATGCTACTCAGTCTACAGCGTATGTTACTGTCTACAGCGTATGCTACTCAGTCTACAGCGTATGTTACTGTCTACAGCGTATGCTACTCAGTCTACAGCGTATGCTACTCAGTCTACAGCGTATGTTACTGTCTACAGCGTATGCTACTCAGTCTACAGCGTATGCTACTCAGTCTACAGCGTATGCTACTCAGTCTACAGCGTATGTTACTGTCTTCAGCGCCGTCTGAGTCCTTCACATCATGAGTCGCTGGAAGGTAAAATGCCGTCAAATAGAGCACTATAAAGACATGGTCAAATTTGGGCGAAACGTAGTCGAATAAAGATTTTGATGGAAGTGACTGTTTTAGGGTAGCGGCATGAGTCACAGCTTCATAAATCATTGTGTATGACGTAATGCGTTCCAGCTGTCAACCTGCCTCGTCGTCATCTCCACCCAAATTCCATACAAATAGTTTTGAGTGTTCTGGAATATTTCATTTCACACACACACACACACACACACACACACACACACACACACACACACACACACACACACACACACACACAGTAGCGGCCAGTAGCGGCCAGTGAAGAGGCGGGGCCAGGAGCTTTGACTCGACCCCTGCAACCACAACTAGGTGAGTACACATACACACACTATGACTCGACCCCTGCAACCACAACTAGGTGAGCACACACACACACACACACACACACACACACACACACACACACACACACACATATCCATTATTTTTTTATCTGGCTGGGGTAAACAAGGCTGTTGTTGACTGTTTACTTTGACCGCACTAGTGGTGAATCCTTGTCGACCCCCGTGTAGCCCCCGTGGTCCAGGTGTAGCCCGGTGGTACATGTGTAGCCCCGTGGTCCGTGTAGAGCCCTGTAGTTCATGTGTAGCCCCGTGATCCATATGGAGCCCCGTGGTCGATGTGTAGCCCTGTGGTTCATGCGGAGCCCCGTAGTACGTGTGTAGCCCCGTGGTACATGTGGAGGCTTGTGGTCCATGTGTAGCCCCATGGTCCATATGGAGCCCCGTGGTTCAAATGTATCCCCGTGGTTCATGTGTAGCCCCGTGGTCCATGTGTAGCCCCGTGGTCCATGTGTAGCCCCGTGGTCCATGTGTAGCCCCGTGGTCCATGTGTAGCCCCGTGGTCCATGTGCCCCGTGGTCCATGTTGCCCCGTGGTCCATGTGTAGCCCCGTGGTCCATGTGTAGCCCCGTGGTCCATGTGTAGCCCCGTGGTCCATGTGTAGCCCCGTGGTCCATGTGTAGCCCCGTGGTCCATGTGTAGCCCCGTGGTCCATGTGTAGCCCCGTGGTCCATGTGTAGCCCAGTGGTCCATGTGTAGCCCAGTGGTCCATGTGTAGCCCCGTGGTCCATGTGTAGCTCCGTGGTCCATGTGTAGCCCAGTGGTCCATGTGTAGCCCTGTGGTCCATGTGTAGCCCCCGTGGTCCATGTGTAGCCCCGTAGTCCATGTGTAGCCCCGTGGTCCATGTGTAGCCCCGTGGTCCATGTGTATCCCCGTGGTCCATGTGTAGCCCCCGTGGTCCATGTGTAGCCCCGTGGTCCATGTGTAGCCCCGTGGTCCATGTGTATCCCCGTGGTCCATGTGTAGCCCCCGTGGTCCATGTGTAGCCCCGTGGTCCATGTGTAGCCCCGTGGTCCAGCATACTTCGCCCTCAGTATTATCTGTGCCAGGCCTCCGTAACCTTTTCGTAGAGATGCTTTTAAAATGTGTTTTTGATAATGGTCCTCACCTTCCTGACCTCAGTGTTGGGAGATTGTGTGTGTGTACTCACTTAGTTGTGGTTGCAGGGGTCGAGTCACAGCTCCTGGCCCCGCCTCTTCGCCGCTACTAGGTCACTCTTCCCGCTCCATGAGCTTTATCATACCTCTTCTTACCAAGGTGTGTGTACTCACCTAATTGTGGTTGCAGGGGTCGAGACTCAGCTCCTGGCTGTGTGTGTGTGTGTGTGTGTGTGTGTGTGCGCGTGTGCGTGAAGAAGGCAAATGACGTTCCTTCAACTTGAGGGTAAAGTAACAGTAACATATTTACTTAGGACCTGTTTCTGATGATTTTTCATTTCTTGGAGCTGGGTCACTTCAGGTATATAAGAAGTAGGAGGGAAAACAGGCTATAGATAGAGGCAGGAGAGTGTAGTAGTTGTGGTGGTGGTTGTAGCAGTTAGCAGTAGTAGTGGTGGTGGTGTGTAGTAGTTGTAGTAGTAGTGGTGGTGGTGTGTAGTAGTTGTAGTAGTGGTGGTAAAAGCCTGTAGTTGATTCCTCAAGTCACCGCCCCTGCGGCCAGGTCCCAGACCAGGCCTCCTGGCCCGATCGATCAGGCTGTTAGCGCCGCCGCCCGCACTCCACTACACAACCGTGCTGGTTGCTCATGAACTAATCTGAATTTTTTTCCGAGTTCCTTCTTGAGGACAACCAGGAAGGAGGGGAGGGGGGTGAAGAGTCTGTATCCCTCTCCACGCCTACCTTGGTATCCCTCTCCCCGAATACCTTGGTATCCCTCTCACCGCCTACCTTGGTATCCCTCTCACCGCCTACCTTGGTATCCCTCTCACCGCCTACCTTGGTATCCCTCTCACCACCTACCTTGGTATCCCTCTCACCACCTACCTTGGTATCCCTCTCACCACTTACCTCGGTATCCCTCTCACCACCTACCTTGGTATCCCTCTCACCACCTACCTTGATATCCCTCTCATCACCTACCTTGATATCCCTCTCATCACCTACCTTGATATCCCTCTCATCACCTACCTTGGTATCCCTCTCACCACCTACCTTGGTATCCCTCTCACCACCTACCTTGGTATCCCTCTCACCACCTACCTTGATATCCCTCTCATCACCTACCTTGGTATCCCTCTCACCACCTACCTTGGTATCCCTCTCACCACCTAACTTGGTATCCCTCTCATCACCTACCTTGATATCCCTCTCATCACCTACCTTGGTATCCCTCTCATCACCTACCTTGATATCCCTCTCATCACCTACCTTGATATCCCTCTCATCACCTACCTTGATATCCCTCTCATCACCTACCTTGGTATCCCTCTCATCACCTACCTTGGTATCCCTCTCATCACCTACCTTGGTATCCCTCTCATCACCTACCTTGATATCCCTCTCATCACCTACCTTGGTATCCCTCTCATCACCTACCTTGGTATCCCTCTCATCACCTACCTTGATATCCCTCTCATCACCTACCTTGGTATCCCTCTCATCTTCTACCTTGGTATCCCTCTCATCACCTACCTTGATATCCCTCTCATCACCTACCTTGGTATCCCTCTCATCTTCTACCTTGGTATCCCTCTCATCACCTACCTTGGTATCCCTCTCATCACCTACCTTGGTATCCCTCTCATCACCTACCTTGGTATCCCTCTCACCGTCCAGGGTAAACCAAGTGAAAACTTTCCATCGCGCGTCTCCCATTGACATGCTGGTGAGACAGAGTATGTAATTCCCACTTTGTTTTTCTCAGAGCAGTGAGACACACGTTGGAGTACATGTTTCTCAGAGCAGAGTGAGAGAGACGCTGGAGTACATGTTTCTCAGAGCAGAGTGAGAGAGACGCTGGAGTACATGTTTCTCAGCAGAGTGAGACACGCTGGAGTACATGTTTCTCAGAGCAGTGTGAGACACACGCTGGAGTACATGTTTCTCAGAGCAGAGTGAGAGAGACGCTGGAGTACATGTTTCTCAGAGCAGAGTGAGAGAGACGCTGGAGTACATGTTTCTCAGAGCAGAGTGAGACACACGCTGGAGTACATGTTTCTCAGAGCAGTGTGAGACACGCTGGAGTACATGTTTCTCAGAGCAGAGTGAGAGAGACGCTGGAGTACATGTTTCTCAGAGCAGAGTGAGAGAGACGCTGGAGTACATGTTTCTCAGCAGAGTGAGACACACGCTGGAGTACATGTTTCTCACCTGCTTTCTCCAAGGTTAATTACAAGTGTGAAGGAGTGCCAACTTTCACTCATGCACAAGATCAAGAGTACAGGCACTCTTGCTTTTTCTTGTCAAGAAAGACCAAGTGACTGATATAAGGCACTGCCTGTGAGTGTATCTGTGACTGCGAGTGTATCTGTGAGTGTGAGTGCATGTATGAGTGCTGGCACGCATGTGTGCAGCTTCGTGTGGGCATAAGTGAATGGATGGGTGTGTGTGTGTGTGTGTGTGTGGTATATGTGTGTGTGTGCGTGGATGAATTTCAGTATGGGTATTTGTGGATGTGTGTAAATGTGGGTATGTGTGGGTGAGTAATGTTGGGGGGTTGTTGGTACGTGAGGGAGACATGGGAGGTAGCATGTGGGTGAATGTTGGTGTGGGTACGTATGGATGCATAGGTATTTGTGCGTGAGAGTACGTGTGTGGGGGGCATGGGTGTGTGTGTGTGTGTAAGTTGATTAAAATGCATGTGGTGTAGCTGTAAGGGAGCGGGGCTCCCCCCCCCCATTCCACCTCTTCGCTTTCTCTCTCGACCAAATCGTCCACCTGGAGAGAGTCCTAAGAATCTCTCTCTCTCTCTCTCTCTCTCTCTCTCTCTCTCTCTCTCTCTCTCTCTCTCTCTCTCTCTCCTCTCTTTCCTTTTCGTTGCCTAACGACTCTCTTCTATCTCTAAGCGGAAATTTTCTAAGTAAATCAGCTATGTTAACCATATATACTATTGTAGGCCTACGCATAACGAAGGTGGTAGTGAATGGTGGTAAGCAGTAACTGCTTATAGTGAGAGTACACAGTAACTGGTCGTAGTACGTGGTAGTACAATAACCAGGAGGTCTCTCCCTGATTACAGTTGTGCTGAACTCTGGGGATCGAGTACTGGGTGGTAGCGGGTTGGGGACTGGGTAGTGGGCGGGGACACAATTTTTTGTGAACCTCAAAAAAGGTCAGGTCGTTGTATCATCGTCGGCGACACTCCGGGTCGTTTATCTTGGTCGTTTAATTGACGTCCCGAGGAGCCGGTGGCTGGGTGTGTTGCGACTACCTGGGTAAACACGACCACACGTGGGTAACGACCAGAACTGGCTGGTCGTCTTTTCTCATCTTCCCTCCTGATCACCAAACTAACAACGACCCGTGGAGAGTGCCGACGACTGCCCCTCCCCACCAGGAGGAAACCATTACAAGGAGAGAAACTTTTGACGACGTTTCGGTCCATCCTGGACGAATATCAAGTCGCACCGGGGCGAGAAAAGTAGAGAAGGCCAAGAGTAAACATGTTTGATTCGAGGACTTGAGAGGATAGCTCCAGGTCACTGGACTCAGCGCCTCGACTTAAAGGAAGTCAAGCTTTATGATGCCAGACGAACGCTTACCACGTTCCACCTCCACTTTCATTCATTTACCCGCCTTCCCCTCCCCACAAAATCCTCCCCTCCCCCCCTCCCCACATCTTCCCATACCCCTTACTGGCGGTCACTTTCTCTACTCGACCAGGTAGCTTTCGCTCGCTTGTCCCGTCTCTGATGTGGCGAGTCTTCTTGACGGCCCTTAATTAACTTGCTGTTTACATGATTCCCGTTTTCTTAAATAGTTTAGGTAGATTTGCAAGGGTGACTGCGCAGATAGTCAACAGTGGGGTTAACTGTATAAGGTGAAGACGCACTAGACGATTGTGTGTGTGTATGTGTTTGGCTCGTAATTCAGGGCAAATGAATTAAATGTCAGTCACCTCTGTATTCGACCGAAGAAGCTTCCTGAGCAAGCGAAACGTTTCGACAGTAAATATACGCAAATGTTGCTCATGTCTTACTCTTATAAATAAATTAAAAACCATCACGCGTTCCCTCCTGACATAAACAGATCGCCTCATTACCTGGTCAGTGATACAAGGTGACTCAATGAATTTACATGACGCAACGTACATGAAACTGATTTCTAATTTGCGACACAGGCTGCGGCGGCGGCTCAGCCGGGAAGCTTGGAGACGCAGAGGCAAACAAGAGTATTCAGTATAATCTAATTTCTTTGGGGTGGAGGGGGAGGGAAGCTTAGAGCTTGGAGACGCAGGCGTAACTGCTAGAAGGCGCTAGTTGGCACCTACTCTGTGGCTCAGGCAATGACACAAGGTGTTTGTGTTGTACGTTATCGCAACTGAAAAAATACGCCGTCCCACCAGAGGCTAATGAGCGTAATGGAATAGATAAACATTTCGTGTGGGAGAGGAACGTGGGGTGAGGGAGGGGGGGTAGGTTGTAAATGCAAGCTCCTCCTTGGATGCTCATGTGCGCTCTCACTTTCTCTCGCTCTCTTGATCTTACTTTCGCTCTCTCTCTCTCTCTCTCTCTCTCTCTCTCTCTCTCTCTCTCTCTCTCCCTTCCCCTCTCTCTCCCTTCCCCTCTCTCTCCCTCCCGCTACCTCCCTCCCTTCCTCCCCCTCCTTCCCCCTCCCCCTCCTTCCCCTCCCCTTCCTTCCCCCTCCCTCCTTCCCCTCCCCTTCCTTCCCCTCCCTCCTTCCCTCCCTCCTTCCCCCTCCCCTTCCTTCCCCTCCCCTCCTTCCCCTTCCCTCCTTCCCTACACGAGGATGTGTGTCAGTCTCCACTACTTGACACCACATAAATATATACCATGGCGTGTTTGGGCAGGTGGAGGCGTTGTCTTTCCACATTAAATGACTTATCAAAGTGTCATGTCATGTGTAATGTTACATAACTTGTCTGAGGCGTGATGTGTAACCATGGTGTGACTGTGATGTGTAACCATGGTGTGACTGTGATGTGTAACCATGGTGTGACTGTGATGTGTAACCATGGTGTGACTGTGATGTGTAACCATGGTGTGACTGTGATGTGTAACCATGGTGTGACTGTGATGTGTAACCATGGTGTGACTGTGATGTGATGTGTAACCATGGTGTGACTGTGATGTGTAACCATGGTGTGACTGTGATGTGTAACCATGGTGTGACTGTGATGTGTAACCATGGTGTGACTGTGATGTGTAACCATGGTGTGACTGTGATGTGTAACCATGGTGTGACTGATTTGTAACCATGGTGTGACTGTAATGTGTAACCATGGTGTGACTGTGATGTGATGTGTAACCATGGTGTGACTGTGATGTGTAACCATGGTGTGACTGTGATTTGTAACCATGGTGTGACTGTGATTTGTAACCATGGTGTGACTGTGATGTGTAACCATGGTGTGACTGTGATTTGTAACCATGGTGTGACTGTGATGTGTAACCATGGTGTGACTGTGATTTGTAACCATGATGTGACTGTGATGTGTAACCATGGTGTGACTGTGATGTGATGTGTAACCATGGTGTGACTGTGATGTGATGTGTAACCATGGTGTGACTGTGATGTGTAACCATGGTGTGACTGTGATGTGATGTGTAACCATGGTGTGACTGTGATGTGATGTGTAACCATGGTGTGACTGTGATGTGATGTGTAACCATGGTGTGACTGTGATGTGTAACCATGGTGTGACTGTGATGTGTAACCATGGTGTGACTGTGATGTGAGGTGTAACCATGGTGTGACTGTGATGTGATGTGTAACCATGGTGTGACTGTGATGTGATGTGTAACCATGGTGTGACTGTGATGTGATGTGTAACCATGGTGTGACTGTGATGTGATGTGTAACCATGGTGTGACTGATGTGATGTGTAACCATGGTGTGACTGTGATGTGATGTGTAACCATGGTGTGACTTTGATGTGATGTGTATCATTCTTTGATGTGATGTGTATCATGCTGTGATGTGATGTGTGTTGGTATCGCTTAATAGTATGTATTGTGAACGAAACATTTGTGTCTAGGAAGTTCAAAAATTTTAGTTTAAAAAAGACGAAGTTAATTGATTGGTATGGAATTTTGCTGCAGTTTTTGGTTGGGCTAAATCTATATGGAATTTTAAGGTTGTGTGTGTGTACTCACCTACATGTGGCTGCAGGGATCGATTTACAGCTTTTGGCCCCGCCTCTTCGCTAGACACTACTACTACTACTCTCCCCCTGCTCCCTGTTGTGTGTTGTTGTTGTTACTGTGTTAATTAGAGTGATGTACAAGACTATCTACCTGGCACACAACGTCTCTCACTCCATCACTCTCCCTGCCACCCCAGACTACGTCGCTGCAACCCATCATCACTCTCCCTGCCACCCCAGACTACGTCGCTGCAACCCATCATCACTCTCCCTGCCACCCCAGACTACGTCGCTGCAACCCATCATCACTCTTGCTCCCCACTACAGCACCTGACCACCCACCCCCCTCTATCGTGGTCAAGTGTGCACACGACGGCAGGTTTCTCCCCAGCGTCTAGCAGTCCGCCTCATCATCATTCCTTCCTTGTCTCGTTTTCTCTTTCTGAGTTTTCATTTTTTTTTGGGAGGGGGCATTTGAGTCTCCCTCTCCGAATGTCTTCATGATAACTTTTCTATCAGCCTAGTTATTAGGCCTTTTGTGTTTATTTATGGTCCTGCGATACCATCTTCAGGATGGAATCAAATGCACACTAAACTAGTCGTTTCGGCGGCAAAAAATTTAATTCCCATTTTTTCATTAATTAATAATTGAGGTTCCACGTTGGAAACGAATCTTATAAAAAGCAAGACCAAGGTTGTGTTGTGTTATCCAGTTTCTTTGTTGACGTTTCGGATGCGTCTTCATCCATCATCAGAATCTAAAACTGTAATAGTTTTACATTCTGATGATGGATAAAGAAACATTGGAAATGTCAATAAAGAAACTAATTATCAAATAATAAATGGTATTATTGACAGCCTTTATTTTTTATGGAGCACATTAAGTGAGAAACTTGCCTAGTGTTGTTCCAATTAGTTTCACTACTTTAATGTACTTGTATCCTGGACCAAACCTCACGACTGCTCGCCTGATCGATCAGGCTGTGTGTGCCAGCCGCACACTGTCCAACGTATGCACCACAGCCCGGCTGATCAGGTACTAACTTGAGGAACTTATTAAGTTCCCTCTTAAATCAGCCAGAGGTTTGTTGGTAATTGTCCTCATACATGAAGGGAGGGTGAAAAAAAGTCTTGGGCCCTTACACTTATTGAGTACTTTATTAGTGTATTCACAGCGCCTCTGCTTTCAGCTGGGAGTATTTTTCGCACCGTCTACCAAGTCTTCCGCTTTCATAAGGAGTAATTTCTTCGTCCAGGTTCGGGACCAGCCTCTGCAGGATTTCCCATTGTAAATTATGCTTAACCACGATAACATTTTTTCTGATTGTCTTGCTGTCAACTTCTCTGACTTCGGGGTCATAACACCACTGTTGCGCTCTCATAGTCTGACTCTCCCATTATAATTTAGTTCATTCAAATTATTCATAGATGTGACAGCTGAGGAACACAAGACACAGTACATCAGCTGCGTATCCACCGACACATCAGCTGTGTACCCACTGACACATCAGCGAGCACAAATCACTTAGGCATGGTCACTCTCAGTGGTACGAGTGGGAAACAAACCCCTAAAGGTGCCGTAGTTACAGAACCTTGGCTATTGCAATAGCGGTCAATCAACATTGCAAGTTGCTCCGTGGATGTTAGTCTTTGTAAATCTCTTGTGGTTTCTAAATGCTTTGCTGCAACATTCTAATTCATTATTTAACTCTCTCCTGGTGGTGAAACGACACAGTTGGAGAGTGAGGAAATATATCGAGACGTTTCGCCTGTGGAGAGGTTTTTCTTTAGTAAAATACAAACAGCACATCTTTATTGGAACGACGTTTCATCTACGCGAGGCTTTATCGAGTGCTTAATAAAGGGTCTTGTAGGCGAAACGCAGTGCTAATAAAGGTCTCTCTCTTTTTTATAATGTGGATTTTAACCGTTGTCCATAATATTTGATAATTCCCTCTTAAGAGATATCTTGTGATGGAAGGTCCGCGGGGGTAGCAACCGTGTGATGGTAAGTCTGTGTCTAGGTGTCCGTGTGATAGTAAGTCTGTGTCTGAGTGTCCGTGTGATGGTGTATCTAGGTGTCCGTGTGATGGTAAGTCTGTGTCTAGGTGTCCGTGTGATGGTAAGTCTGTGTCTGAGCGTCCGTGTGATGGTGTATCTAGGTGTCCGTGTGATGGTAAGTGTATCTAGGTGTCCGTGTGATGGTAAGTGTGTCTAGGTGTCCGTGTGATGGTAAGTGTGTCTAGGTGTCCGTGTGATGGTAAGTCTGTGTCTGAGCGTCCGTGTGATGGTGTATCTAGGTGTCCGTGTGATGGTAAGTGTATCTAGGTGTCCGTGTGATGGTAAGTGTGTCTAGGTGTCCGTGTGATGGTAAGTCTGTGTCTGAGTGTCCGTGTGATGGTAAGTCTGTGTCTAGGTGTCCGTGTGATGGTAAGTCTGTGTCTAGGTGTCCGTGTGATGGTGTATCTAGGTGCCCGTGTGATGGTGTATCTAGGTGTCCGTGTGATGGTAAGTTTGTCTGAGTGTCCTTCTGTAGGGTATCCGTTGTGTGGTAATACGACAAGGTGAGAACTGGTGTCCGTGTCCAGGCATCCGGTTATAGTAAATGCCGGCAGCAGGTGCCAGATGGAGTTGTTATTGTTGCTGACGTCCGGCCTTTAGTGGTGGATCAGGTTTCACTTTCTGCAGGAGTACAGCTCTACCACTGCAGCTCCTAATCAATCAGTCCGGTAACTGCCCCACTGGGGAAAGTGTATACTTATCTGAGCTAGCAGATGTTGAACTCCAGCTCCCAGACTAACGGTGTGATTTGCCTCTCTGAATCAGTGTGTGGAAGTGGTTGTCCAGTTGTTCCCTTGTTCATGACACATCTTTACTACCCATGACACATGTTTACTACTCATGACACATGTTTACTACCCATGACACATGTTTACTACCCATGACACATCTTTACTACCCATGACACATGTTTACTACTCATGACACATGTTTACTACCCATGACACATGTTTACTACCCATGACACATCTTTACTACCCATGACACACCTTTACTACCAATAAAGAACAAAAAGGCACAATACTGTGACTGGAACAATACACAAATAACCCGCACATAGGAGAGAGGAGCTTACCACGACGTTTCGGTCCGACTTGGACCATTTACAAACTCTAACACAGAAGAGTGAGGGGGAGCCAGTATATATAGGCGAGAGAGGGGCGGGACAAAGAGAGGAAGAAAAAGTAGTAGTGGTAATGCTGGTAGTGGAAGAAGCAGTGATAGAAAGTATGGAGAGTAGTTTTAGTGGCACAAGAAAGTAGAATATTAATAACCATGTACAAGAATGGTATACAATGCCGACAAGATGAAATTAAGACACATGTGCAACATCTGGGTGTCTTTATTGTAGACGTTTCGCCATCCAGTGGCTTTATCAATACAAATTCTAGGACATAATTTGAAGATAGTAGAACGATATACAAAAGATACGATTACGACTACTACTACAACTAAACCATCGCTTTGGGTATGATCTACTTCCACTGGGGAATCCCACCTACCAGTGACTATGCCCTCGTCTACTACACGTCCCTTTCCACCTGACGTTAGTATATAAGCGCCAGTCTCCTCGCCTCTGCTCCAGAACATCCACGACTTCGGTGCTCTTCACACCAACTCCAAGGCTGAGGGACTGATTGCCTTATATTTTGTATATAGTTCTACTGTCTTCAAATTATGTCCTAGAATCTGTATTGATAAAGCCACTGGATGGTGAAACGTCTACAATAAAGATACCCAGATGTTGCACATGTGTCTAAATTTCATTAATAACCATAACACTGAACCTCTTCCTAGAACCTCCCTTTACAAATAGGCTTGTCTGATGGATGTCAGTGTTTGTGTTGTGTACTTCAGAGACAGGTTGATCATGTTGTCCACTCTGACAGTTTTTTCCTGCTCTGGTAGTATGATATTACTTTTTTATATTCGTCAGAGAAAATCAGTTGGAGGACTCAGCGGCTTATTAGCGCCTAGTAGATAAAATATTAGAGCATTTAATTAAGCATAGATGGCTCATGGCTGTGCTTGATAGCAAAGGTCGCTTGTTACCATCTGATACCCGTTGTACACTGTCTCTTCTATGTGTGTGTGGGGGGGAAGGTGTGTGTGTACTCACCTATTTGTACTCACCTATTTGTGGTTGCAGGGGTCGAGTCATAGCTCCTGGCCCCGCCTCTTCACTGATTGCTACTAGGTCCTCTCTCTCCCTGCTCCATGAGCTTTATCAAACCTAGTCTTAAAACTATGTATGGTTCCTGCCTCCACTATGTCGCTTTCTAAGCTATTCCACTTCCTGACAACTCTATGACTGAAGAAATACTTCCTAACATCCCTTTGACTCATAGGAGTCTTCAACTTCCAATTATGACCCCTTGTTTCTGTGTCCCTCTCTGGAACATCTTGTCTCTGTCCACCTTATCTATTCCTCGCAGTATTTTATATGTCGTTATCATGTCTCCCTAACCCTCCTGTCCTCTAGTGTCGTCAGGCCGATTTCCTTAACCTTTCTTCGTAGGACAATCCCTTAGCTCTGGGACTAGTCTTGTTGCAAACCTTGCACTTTCTCTAATTTCTTGACGTGCTTGACCAGGTGTGGGTTCCAAACCGGTGCTGCATACTCCAGTATGGGCCTGACGTATATGGTATACAGAGTCTTGAATGATTCCTTAGTGAGGTATTGGAACGCTATTCTTAGGTTTGCCAGCCGCCCGTATGCTGCAGCAGTTATCTGATTGATGTGTGCCTCAGGAGATGTGCTCGGTATTATACTCACCCCAAGATCTTTTTCTTTGAGTGAGGCTTGCAGTCTTTGGCCACCTAGACTATACTCTGTCTGCGGTCTTCTTTGCCCTTCCCCGATATTCATGACTTTACATTTGGCAGGGTTAAATTCAAGGAGCCAGTTACTGGACCAGGCTTGCAGCCTGTCCAGGTCTCTTTGTAGTCCTGCCTGATCCTCGACTGATTTTATTCTTCTCATTAACTTCACATCATCTGCAAACAGGGACACTTCTGAGTCTATCCCTTCCGTTATGTCATTCACATATACCAAAAACAGTACAGGTCCTAAGACTGACCCTTGTGGAACTCCACTCGTCACAGGTGCCCACTCTGACATCTCGTCACGTACCATGACTCGTTGTTGCCTCCCTGTCAGATATTCTCTGATCCATTGCAGTGTTTTTCCTGTTACGTGTGCCTGATCCTTTAGCTTTTGCATTAACCTCTTGTGAGGAACTGTGTCGAACGCCTTCTTGCAGTCCAAAAATGCAGTCTATCCACCCTCTCTCTCGTGTCTTACTTCTGTTACCTTATCATAAAACTCCAGTAGGTTTGTGACACAGGATTTTCCTTCCCTGAAACCGTGCTGGTTGTCGTTTATAAGCTTGTGTCTTTCTAGGTGCTCCACCACTCTCCTCCTGATGATCTTCTCCATGACTTTGCATACTATACACGTCAGTGACACAGGTCTGTAGTTTAATGCCTCGTGTCTGTCTCCTTTCTTAAAAATTGGGACTACATTTGCCATCTTCCACGCCTCAGGTAGTTGCCCAGTTTCAATGGATGTGTTGAAGATTTGTGTTAGTGGCACACACAACATCTCTGCTCCTCTCTAAGGACCCACGGAGAAATGTTGTCCGGTCCCACCGCTTTTGAGGTATCGAGTTCACATAGCAGCTTCTTCACCTCCTCCTCGGTTGTGTGTATTTCATCCAGCACTTGTTGGTATACCTCCCTATTCTGAATTCCTGGAGTCCTACCTGTCTCCTGTGTAAATACTTCTTTAAATCTCATGTTGAGCTCCTCACATACCTCTTGGTCGTTTATTGTGAACTCCCACCTTCCTTTCTCAGCCTGATTACCTGGTCCTTGACTGTTGTTTTCCTCCTGATGTGGCTATACAACAGCTTCGGGTCAGACTTGACTTTTGATGCTATATCATTTTCATATTGTCGCTGAGCCTCCCTTCTTACCTGTGCATATTCGTTTCTGGCTCTTCGGCTAATCTCTTTATTTTCCTGGGTCCTTTGTCTTCTGTACTTTTTCCATTCTCTATTACACTTACTTTTTGCCTCCCTACACCTCTGGGTGAACCAAGGACTCGTTCTGGTCTTCCCATTACTTCTGTTTCCTTGGGGACAAACCTCTCCTCTGCCTCTTTGCATTTGGTTGTCACATATTCCATCATTTCTTTTACTGGTTTTCCTGCCAATTCTCTCTCCCACTGAACGTCTTGTAGGAAGTTCCTCATGCCTGTGTAGTCCCCCTTTTGTAGTTTCGTTTCTCCCTTCCTATTCCTGCTCCCTCTCCACTTGTAGCTCAACTATATAATCAAAACACAGAACCAAATGATCACTAGCTCCAAGGGGCCATTCATACGTGATATCCTCGATGTCCGAACTACTCAAGGTGAATACTAGGTCCAGTCTTGCTGAATCATCCCCACCTCTCTCTCTGGTAGTGTCTCTAACATGTTGATGCATGAGGTTTTCCAGTACCACATCCATCATCTTGGCTCTCCATGATTCAGGACCCCCATGGGGCTCTAGGTTTTCCCAATCAATCTCTTTGTGATTGAAATCACCCATAACTAGTAACTTTGCTCTCCCCATGTGGGCTCTTCTGGCTACCTCGGCTAGTGTGTCTACCATTGCTCTGTTGCTCTCGTCGTATTCTTCTCTTGGCCTCCTGCAGTTCTGTGGCGGGTTGTACATTACAGCAATTATCACCTTATGGCCCTCAGACTGAATTGTTCCTACTATGTAGTCCCTTTCACCCATTCCATCCATTCCTTCCACTTCCTCAAATCCCCACCTGTTCTTAATGAGCAGTGCAACTCCTCCTCCCCTCTGCTCCCTCTATCTTTCCTGAGGATTTGATATCCGGGTGGGAAGATTGCATCTGTTATCATCCTGGTGAGTTTCGTTTCTGTGAGTGCTATTATGTCTGGGGATGTCTCCTTTATTCTTTCATGCCACTCCTCACATTTATTTGTTATACCATCTGCATTTGTATACCAAACCTTTAACTTCTTTTCTAAAACCGTAGTCTGGGGGTATGTTGGGGTTGGGAAAGTGGGAGATCTGATGGGGAACTATGGGTGGTTGGTGGAAGGTGGAGTTTGTACTGAGGTGGGTGGAATCATTGGGTATGGCATGTGTGTTTTGGGTTAGGTTGTTTGGTTGCATTGGGGTTGTCCAGGTTGGGGAACATCTGAAGGTGGTTGTATTAGAGCTTCCTCCTGAGTCTGGGTTCTCCTGTCCATCTCTCTTTCCTCCTTTTGTCTCTGTACCCTCTCTTTCAGTTTCTGTCTTTCTTCCCGTGTTCTGTCGCGGTCGAGATACACCCTCCGGTACTCTGACATATCCCTTAGTCTTGCTTTCTCCTGCAGGATCCTGTTTCGAGTCAATTCTGCTTTGAAAATTACTTTGACTGGCCGGATTCTTCCTCTTGCAAATCCCCTATTCTCAGAAAATTTGCCAGCTGGGTCATGTCATCTTCTCCTATTGCTTTCATGATGTTTTCAATCGCATTTTTCTCCCCTTGTCTTCTTGCTTCGTAAGTTTCCCCTTCAGCTTCATGGAGCCCATAAACAAAGACTGATCTCTCTCTTTCATTCTCCCACTGCCTATCCCTGTGTAACCCCTGATTCGATTTAGTTGCCTCCATTGAAGCTTTCCTTTCTTCAATCTCTTCACTGTCTGTTATCCCTTTGCCCAGTGGCCTGTCGCTTTCCCTTCTTAACTTTCCCTGTGCACTGCTGTGGTCTGTTAGGGCTTCTACATATTGCTTAGCTCTCCCTTTTACTACACTCCCCCATGGTCTACGCCTTATGGGGAAGGGGGATGGATGCTTTAAGGACCATATAAGCTCAAGGAAATGGCTAGAGAAGAGAGAGAGAGGTTGGTGACAGGTCCGGTGAGTGGGAGCCCTGGACAGCCGTGTGTGTAGTGGACCACGTGTTACGACCTGACTCCCGTCAGGAGCAAAAGACCTGAGACTTAAACCGAGAGGCGTGTCTGACAGCTATTTGCCGAGGCAATGTGTGTGATAATTTACTGGTTAATTAGGTCTCCCTTTTGACCTCACAGCACAGTGACTACATCACAAGAGTGTGTATATTCGTGCACTAACACAATATTGTCAAAAATGTACATGTCGTGGGAGCCTCCAGCAATATATATCAACATTAATATTAGGTATCCTCTAAAGGGAACCTTCAAGCGGTTAAAAAAAATATTTCTCTAAGGTTTATAGCTTGTTAACGCTTCAAATGTTCAGCGCTGGTTTACTATAACTAGGAAATGGTTCATGCAGCTATTGACAAGTGTGGGTACCCTCTGTCAGTAATATACAGACCATTTCCGGATTTAGTTTCCACACGATAACTAGAGAAAGCCTCTTCTGATCGGCTTCAAGCTTTCAAAAGTGGTATATCTTACTGGGAATTTTTTTTTTGGGTGCTTTTATTGAAGGATGTAGGTGGCAAATTGCCATTTTTTAAATGGTGTAGTAATTCCCCGCCCCCTCCCCGTGAAATAGCTTCTGTATCTTTTAAAAAGTTTCAGTCTTTATTGCCTGTCTTGTCTGGTGAACAGGATGGTGGCCAAGAAGTTTATGTTCTCTAGATACAACTTTACCAGTGTCTTAACGTGGTTAGTAAACTTAAAATCATTCCTTTCCGAGCAGTAACCAGAGAATGCCTCTTCTGACCGGCTTCAGATTTTTACCGAGGTTGGTCTCTACTCAAAGGAAGGTTTACTTTGATTTTGGGCTGTGTATATAATTTGCCAACTATATTGAAGTAATTGGTTTCCATGAAAAAAAATGGAACATGTCTCTTCAGATTGTGTAGCCCTGAACGTTGGTGTATCTTGGAGAAATTTTTGAATTGATCTTGGGTAATATAGAAGTCAGTTTAGTAATATTGGTTTTCAGACGATATTTTGTGAATGCTTTATCCGGTTGGTTTCAAACCTTCAATCCTAATCATTCATTCTTAGAGGAAACCTTGGACTGTTATCGGACTATATGGGTGCCAACTTGCGAAATGTTAATTCAGCTCCTCAGCCGCCCAGTTTGCTAGCTCATAGGAGCTATTCAGATTACAGTTCATTAAGAAAAAACTTGCAGGATGGTAGAGAATTTAAAATACATTATAACTGAGAATTAGACTGAGAAAGATTGAAAACTCGAGTTTTTTAATTTATAAGAGTAGTGAACCCTTAAGTATCACACTTTTGAACGATTTTATTGCAGAGCCGCCAGTTGTACTCAAGTACAGTGTTCTGTCGTCTTCCAAGGTTTTGGGTTATAACTTGAACGCCTCGTAATATCGGTTTCAAATATTTAAGGCTGGTGACCTATAATTAAGGGAAGGCTCACGGGTCAATTAGCATGTGTAGGGGCCCTCTAGTCACTTTTAAATAGACCATTCCTGATTTTGGCTTCCGTGCGATAACTTAAGAAAACCTCTTTGCCCATCCGCGATTTTCATAACCTTGCACTTGCATAACAATGGCGCAGCTTGTCCAGGTTCATTATTATTAGTTCCTTGCCCTCACAGATGATGTGAACGACATGTTCACATCTGTGAACATGTTCGTGTGCATCATAAACAATGCTGGTGTCAGTAACAAGACCAGATTGTTACACTTGCCCATTCTGATGCTCCTTTCCTAACAGTCATTGTTTCCTCCATGTTAGGTTATTCTTTGATTAATTAAAGTACCTTCCATGTATTTTTTATTTTTTGTCTGGCCGTCCAGGTGTGTGTGTGTGTGTGTGTGTGTGTGTGTATTTCTCGTTTCATCAGACTTGCTTTCTCTTTCTTCCCAATATGGCAAAAAGTGTCTGTCGCGCCGCGTCTGGTTTTCACTTTTGCATGGCTGGGGGGATTATCTCTGACTCTCTCTCTCTCTCTCCCCTACTTTCAGTCCAGACTAAAGCTACCAGACTGAGACTAAAAGAGAATTTCTGTATATAGAGCTGAATATATTTTCTAGAAACCGAAATATATTTTCTGTCTCCAGACCAGAATAAATTTGTCATACTCGAGGTCAGACAGTTACTATTGTCAGACGACAGAAGAGTTCCAGTGTTCATATCAGTGAATTAGATGATCTCTTTCAGACCAGCTGAGAGTTGCCATCCTCAGATCACAGGGGTTAGTTGCCACATGTGATCACAGGGGTTAGTTGCCACATGTGATCACAGGGGTTAGTTGCCACATGTGATCACAGGGGTTACTTTCCACATGCGATAACAGGGGCTAGTTGCCACATGTGATGACGGGCTAGTTGCCACATGTGATGACAGGGGTTAGTTGCCACATGTGATGACAGGGGTTAGTTGCCACATGTGATGACAGGGGTTAGTTGCCACATGTGATGACAGGGGCTAGTTGCCACATGTGATGACAGGGGCTAGTTGCCACATGTGATGACAGGGGCTAATTGCCACATGTGATCACAGAGGCTAGTTGCCCCAAGTACACAGCAAAGAAAAGAGATGCCACACTCTGGTCTGAAAGAAATGATACCATTATAAGCGTAAAGGAGGAAACGTTGCCAGTTCGTTGCCACGAGACGTGTGTTTTCACTCGGGCAAGAAGGAAGATGACAAAAATACGTGTTTACATCTAATCTGGCATAGTCCTGTGCCATAGACGACGCTCTAGAACATATTTTATACTTTCCTGGAGGTAACGCTTTTGTTTTCAAGATTCCTTTTGTTCTTGTGAGATAAATAAATTTTATTTCGTCTAGAAAGAAAACTGTTCTCGATTTTGCTCGACAACTCTTTCATAAAGAACAACGATTCTTGACATTTGCGGATCAGAGGGGTAGCTCGTATCTCATTGGTAGAGAGTTCGGATCACAACGAAAAGTATCTAGGTTCAATCCCGAGCGGGGCTGAACTTAGACACAAGTCTCCTAAAACTTGCTGCTCCTCTTCACCTAACGGCAAATATTTTCCTTAAAGTTAGTCGGTGGTTGTGGGTTGCATCCTGGGGGTAGGTATGTCACGCTGCTTGGCTCAACCTTTGACATAATGATATTAGCAAGATACTCATTGGCGGAGCCAGATATAGATATTAAAATAATCAGAGACGCAAATTAATGTACAGGTCTTATGGATTTCATCACACAGTGAATCATTCCTACATTATAAAGTTGATAAAATAGCCAGAAGAAAGTAGCCTCATGAGAGAGAGAAATAATTCTTTCGAATGTCATAGAAATACAGTTGGAGGACTGAGTAGATAACACGACCGTCGATAAGCACGTTTACCGATAATTTGCAATGTAAAGAGAGTGACTGCTGTTATAGTACCCTGACTCAGGGTTGTTTATAAGTACTTCTGGCAGACGCGCACATGATCAAATTAAATACAAAGTAGAGGTGAGCCTTGTGGTCACTCACTTGAATACTGTGTATGATAGTTCACTTATTGATGAATATAGAAAGTAACCTATGTAATACATCAAGGTATCTTTTTAATTAACGTAAGATATTAGACATATTAAAAGATGTCCCATATTTGCTTGCAACAGATGAATATTAAATTGTAAATGATATATCAAGATGCTAACTCTTTTTGAGGCCTAGTTCCTAGGCCTTTTGTGTACCGTTTGTACATTCTCTTGCTCTACCCTCCACAGGATATATATAGAGTGTACAATAAACTAGCCGCTTCGGTGGCTAGTTTATTCTACACGTGGTTTATTGTACGTTTATTCTATGTGGGTTATTCTGAGCTTTTAATCCACGGGAGTTATTGTGAAATGCGGTGAAAATTTTCGTCTTTCAAGACAATGACTTGACTAAGTCGCTCCAGAGTCGTTTTAGGACGAGTGTTTGTCGTAGAGAACATTAAAGAAACTTGTCTTTTTTATGGCGAGGGAAGGAGCTGTATATATTTTCAGCTGAATAAAAATGTAATAAAAAAATACAACTTGATCCTGAGTGAGGGCACAAGTGCCTGGCTGTGCCTCATGGCTATAGTTACTGACTGTAAGCTTCTGATAGAACGAGAACATAATCTGATACCATTCAGAGGGTTAGAATCTTTCCCTCTCTCTCTCTCTCTCTCTCTCTCTCTCTCTCTCTCTCTCTCTCTCTCTCTCTCTCTCTCTCCCCACGTACATATTACGTCAGAGTCTGTCCCGTGACCTACGATATTTTTTGTGGCCTCTGGCTAATGAGGTCACACGTGTCACTGTAGAAGCGGCAGAAGATTTCATATCGGTGTAGGTGGAGGGGAGGGGAAAAATTGGAACCTCCCTGGAGGGGGTTGCGGGGGTCACCGCCCCCATGACCCCAATTCTGACCAGTCTTCACACCTGTATCATAAATTGATTACACTCTTGGATCCAGTGCCATACTGCTCGCCAGTAATGCAAGTGCCACAGAATTTTTTTGTGGATTTTATAAAGCTTCACGAAGAAGGAAACGTTGACCTAATACCAGCTTGTTCTGCAATCTTTTTTTTCTAAAGTGTGTCATGTAAATGTACTTTAATTACGTTTCGCCAGATACATGACGTAGATTGGTCTAACGTTTTTTTCGTAAATATGGGAAAAATAATTTTCCCAGTAATTTTTTTTTTGTTTTCTAATAAACTGTGTTAAGGTGTTTTTTTTGGTGTGTGTGTGTGTGTGTGTGTGTTTGTGTGTGTGTGTGTGTTTGTGTGTGTGTGTGTGTTTGTGTGTGTGTGTGTGTGTGTGTGTGTGTGTGTGTGTGTGTGTTAGCGACTCAGAGGGATAATGATCTTATATTCAGTGAACGACTTAACATTCACCTGCACTTGTTTGTTCAGCGGGTTGAAATGATCCCACACAAGAAGTTCAAGGATGTGCACTTGTTCTACTTAAACGGGCTGGTGAAGTTCCTCCCTTTGTACCTGTTCAACGGGCTAAAATCATCCACTGTTAACAGGTGTGTGTGTGTGTGTGTGTGTGTGAAATTACCCATTTGAATAACCCGTCTGGTTAAAATTCTTCATTATCTACTTAGAGTGAGAAACCCACTTAAATACAGCTCTCCGGCGCTCTCTAGAGCGGCATCCTCTGGAAGGCTGGGTAGAGCTGGCTCTTCAAGACCGGTGCCTTTAAGAGCTTTTCATTCAGTTTATTGGAGCTACCCCCTTCCCTTCCCTTGTATCAAACCAACATGAGCGCTGCGGGTCAAGGGATTAACTATGTATAATGAGTAGAGATTTTACTAATTAAAGTCTCCTTATTGACACAGGACTCGAAGATTGAGGCTTGAAGCTGCTGTTGTGTTTTTTTTTCTGTGGTACTTGTGGGTAGAGAAAGAGACGGATAGAGATAGAGAGAAAAAAGTCTTTGACACTATACCGTGTAAAGGAATGATTAGCACAATTGAAAAGCTCGCCGACGTAACGGGAAAGGTTACAGATTGGATAAAAGGAATTCCTAAGCAGCAGAAAGCAAGAGTCATGGTGTGAGACGACGTGTCAAGAGTGGAGGAATGTCACCCACAGGAGCACCTGGAGGCTCTCTCCTGGAACCCACGCTATACGTCAGATATGTCGACCATCTCTCAGGAGGCTTAGAAACTTCAAGCATTAGTAATTCTGTAACGACTTCACAAAAGCTCCTGGAGAGCGAAACGTTACCACAATAAAATGTCACATTAGTTACACACTGTGTCTTTTTACCTAGCATTACTTTTTTTTATCTCCAGACAAGAGGTACCTTTGTAACTAACGGCACAACATCCAGGCTGGTAATGTTTCCGCTCCGGATGTTAGTAGTGTTCTCAGAAGATGTCAGAGTATTATTTCCTGCATTTCCTACTTGGTTGACATACTGAAGAATTCCATCATGTCGGGCAGGTGACACGTTAATGAAAGTTAAGAATTGAGAGGTAAATAAAGAGGCAATTAGATAAGTATGTATGGAAGGAAGTAAATATGAAGGTAGAAAGGGAGAAAGGTAAGTAAGAAGGTTGGAAGGAAAATAGGATGGAAGGTACGTTAATTAGGAAGGAAGAACGGAGGGAAGAAATGAAAGTAGGTGATTACTTAGGCAAGTGTCTTCATCAACGACGTATGTCTTGCATCATCACTAATAACTGTAATCATAAAAGTAATTTCTACCTGGGCAGCAAGCACTGATCAACCAGGCTGTGCTTACCTCGTGCAAGTCACCGCCTTTTATCTCCTGTCATTACTTATGAATTCATGACGTGGAAAATTACGCGTGTTATCTGTAATAAAAACTCAAGTTGGCGAAATGGAGTCAAGACTCCGCCGGGGGAAGGGGAAGGAGAGGGGAAGAGGAAGGAGTGGGGGATAAGGGGGAGGGAAGACGTATTTCATAATGGACTCACTGTGACAGTGTTTGTCAAGGTTACCTGATGAGCGAAATGCGGGTTAACTGCTGTGAAAATTCTCAGTGTATGTGTAATTATGTATTTGTGTGTGTGTGTGTGTGTGTGTGTGTGTGTGTGTGTGTGTGTGTGTGTGTGTGTGTGTGTGTGTGCGTGCGTGCGTGCGTGCGTGCGTGCGTGCGTGCGTGCGTGCGGGTGCGCTCGCGCGAGCGTTGTGTTGTGTTCTATGAGTTATATTTGCCGGTTGTGGGATGAGATGATGTCTTTTATTTTAGTGATGAGGTGATTTACCCTGTGTTTTATTTGTGAGATGATTGTGTTTTTAGTGATGAGTTGATGATTTTCTTTTCCTTAATGATGAGTTGATGATTTGTCTTGTTTTAGTGATGAGTCGATGACTTGTCTTCTTTCCTTCCTTCTTACTCCTTCTTCTATTGATACTGTTTTCACATCTTCACTTTCTCTTCCATCTAACTTTCTAGTGTCTGCTCTCTCTTTCTCTCCGTGATTTTCCTTTCACCTCTTACCCTGGGCACTTGGGTATTGCTGCTTGATTCATTTTCTTTCGTGCTTTCTCCAGCGTTCTACGATTTCTTTTTAACTTTCTTTAATCATTTCCTATTTTTGACGTTGTTCCGTCTGATCTTGAGTGAGTGTTGGGATTTCTTGGGTTATGGTTCTCTCTCTCTCTCTCTCTCTCTCTCTCTCTCTCTCTCTCTCTCTCTCTCTCTCTCTCTCTCTCTCTCTCTCTCTCTCTCTCTTTATCTCTCTCTTTATCTCTCTCTCTTTATCTCTCTCTCTCTCTCTCACTCTTTATCTCTCTCACTCTTTATCTCTCTCACTCTTTATCTCTCTCTCTCTCTCTCTCTCTCTCTCTCTCTCTCTCTCTCTCTCTCTCTCTCTCTCTCTCTCTCTCTCTCTCTCCTCTCCGTTTATTGTACTTGTTCCTTGTTAGCCTCGTATCGCTCTGTGTTTCTCCTGGTTGCTTGAGTGACTGAGTGAGCGTTGAGTGACTGAGTGAGCGCTGAGTGACTGAGTGAGCGCTGAGTGAATGAGTGAGCGCTGAGTGACTGAGTGAGCGCTGAGTGACTGAGTGAGCGCTGAGTGACTGAGCGCTGAGTGACTGAGTGAGCGTTGAGTGACTGAGTGAGCGCTGAGTGACTGAGTGAGCGCTGAGTTACTGAGTGAGCGCTGAGTGAGCGTTGAGTGACTGAGTGAGCGTTGAGTGACTGAGCGTTGAGTGACTGAGCGGCTTGAGTGACTGAGTGAGCGTTGAGTGACTGAGTGAGCGTTGAGTGAATGAGTGAGCGTTGAGTGACTGAGCGTTGAGTGACTGACTGAGCGTTGAGTGACTGACTGAGCGTTGAGTGACTGAGTGAGCGTTGAGTGACTGAGCGTTGAGTGACTGAGTGAGCGTTGAGTGACTGAGCGTTGAGTGACTGAGCGTTGAGTGACTGACTGAGCGTTGAGTGACTGAGTGAGCGTTGAGTGACTGAGCGTTGAGTGACTGAGTGAGCGCTGAGTGAATGAGTGACTGAGTGAGCGTTGAGTGACTGAGTGAGCGCTGAGTGAATGAGTGACTGAGTGAGCGCTGAGTGACTGAGTGAGCGCTGAGTGACTGAGTGAGCGCTGAGTGACTGAGTGAGCGCTGAGTGAGCGCTGAGTGACTGAGTTTCCGATTAATAAAGATCAAAACGCGGTATGTGACGCTTTGTCAAAGTTCTGTATATGACTTGATAAAGTTACGTCGCCACCACCACCAGTACTACCACTACCACCACCAGTACTACCACCACTATCACCAGTACTACCACCACCATCACCAGTACTACCACTACCACCAGTACTACCACCACCACCACCAGTACTACCACCACCACCACCAGTACTACCACCACCACCACCAGTACTACCACCACCACCACCAGTACTACCACTACCACCAGTACTACCACTACCACCACCAGTACTACCACCACCACCACCAGTACTACCACCACCACCACCAGTACTACCACCACCAGTACTACCACTACCACCAGTACTACCACTACCACCAGTACTACCACTACTACCAGTACTACCACCACCACCACCAGTACTACCACCACCACCACCAGTACTACCACCACCACCACCAGTACTACCACTACCACCACCAGTACTACCACCACCATCACCAGTACTACCACTACCATCACCAGTACTACCACTACCACCACCAGTACTACCACCACCATCACCAGTACTACCACCACCATCACCAGTACTACCACTACCACCACCAGTACTACCACTACCACCACCATCACCAGTACTACCACCACCAGCACCAGTACTACCACCACCAGCACCAGTACTACCACCACCACCACCAGTACTACCACCACCACCACCAGTACTACCACTACCACCACCAGTACTACCACTACCACCACCAGTACTACCACCACCACCACCAGTACTACCACCACCACCACCAGTACTACCACTACCACCACCAGTACTACCACTACCACCAGTACTACCACCACCATCACCAGTACTACCACCAGTACTACCACCACCACCAGTACTACCACCATCACCTGAACTACCACTACCACCAGTACTACCACCACCACCAGTACTACTACCACCATCACCAGTACTACCACCACCACCAGTACTACCACCACCATCACCAGTACTACCACTACCACCAGTACTACCACCACCATCACCAGTACTACCACCACCATCACCAGTACTACCACCATCACCAGAACTACTACCACCAGTACTACCACCACCATCACCAGTACTACCACCAGTACTACCACCACCACCAGTACTACCACCATCACCAGAACTACTACCACCAGTACTACCACCACCATCACCAGTACTACCACTACCACCAGTACTACCACCACCATCACCAGTACTACCACCAGTACTACCACCACCACCAGTACTACCACCATCACCAGAACTACTACCACCAGTACTACCACCACCATCACCAGTACTACCACTACCACCAGTACTACCACTACCACCAGTACTACCACCACCACCACCACCAGTACTACCACTACCACCAGTACTACCACCACCACCACCACCAGTACTACCACCATCACCAGAACTATCACTACCACCAATACTACCACCACCACCACCAGTACTACCACCAGTACTACCACCACCACCAGTACTACAATCATCACCAGTACTACCACTACCATCAGTACTACTACCACCACCACCAGTACTACTACCACCACCACCAGTACTACCACTACCATCACCAGTACTACCACTACCATCACCAGTACTACCACTACCATCACCAGTACTACCATCACCAGTACTACCACTACCACCACCAGTACTACCACCACCACCAGTACTACCATACCACCACCAGTACTACCACTACTACCAGTACTACCACTACCACCACCAGTACTACCACTACCACCAGTACTACCACTACCACCAGTACTACCACTACCACCATCAGTACTACCACTACCACCACCAGTACTACCACTACCACCAGTACTACTACCACTACCACAAGTACTACTACCACTACCACCAGTACTACCACTACCACCAGTACTACTACCACTACCACCAGTACTACTACCACTACCAACAGTACTACTACCACTACCACCAGTACTACTACCACTACCACCAGTACTACTACCACTACCACCAGTACTACTACCACTACCACCAGTACTACCACCAGTACTATCACCACCACCACTACCTCCACCACTACCTCCACCACCACCACCACTACCTCCACCACCATCATTTGGGGTCTATTCTATAAATTCAGCCTCAACAATAGAAAACATTTACTGGGTTCAAATAAACCCTGACCTTAATGAAAAATGCTGTGTAGACCGCATGAGTAGGATGAATGTGAACCAGTGTCTGGAGAGGATGACCTCACTGGCATAGGAAGGATGCTCCAGTCATGTATCAAAAGAGAAGATGCTGAGTAGAAAGAGAGTCGCTCCCTCTACATGCGAAGACGAAGAATCACAGAACTCCTCAAAGGCTGCAGACTTTACAAACGAAAAATTACTCTAGTTAGAGAGATGGACAACAATGAACCTCAAACTTGAAGACTCAAACAAGACCCAGGTGAGACAGAGGAGGACAAAGCCATAATCTAAATTGGAAGAAATACAAAATACGTTGTTGTTGTTTGTCGTATACAAAATCCAGAGCAATAACCACAGGTAGCGCTGCAACTTTGCTTAAAGATGTGTCTTGTAAATTGACAACTTGAAATGAGTGAAATACTGAAATCACAAGGAGTGAGGTCAAAGATATAGTTGTATTTGTATTTTGTGTTTAGAAAGAAATTAAAGTTGTATATTTGTAATAAACTTGTATTTGATACTTGTAGTTGTTGTATTTGTTTCAATTGTAGTTTAAATACGATACCATAATTACTTTGTTTATCCAAAATGGAGTGATACCTAACTTATGATAATTTTAATTCGGCAGTTTATTTCTCCGGTACTTATCCAGATGACATTGTTTCTTAACTAGGATTTCTTATTACAGGGAAGGTCTTTGGTCCTGACAGGGGCAACCTGTCTCGCATCCATATTGAAGAATTAATGTTTGTAAGGACAGCCAGTAACATTTGTGGCACTCTAACTGAACTTTTAAGTGCATGTTTAACAGTAAGGAAATGTAATGCAAAATATTCAATAAATCTTTTCGGCAAAGTAATGTACTGGATGTGAATGAGTTTGATAATTGCTGATTCTCTTTAACCTCGCAAAAATACATAGATGTAATGTATTTTTATTATCAGGCATCTTCAGTTAAATGTTAGAAAGTTTTAGTAATAATGTGAGAGGATCTCACATTCGAGCATCATAACAGTGTTACTGTATTATCATAGCCAAGGAAAAAAATGATGGCTGGATAACTACAACCTTCAAAACAGTAGCCAAGCCAATGTTGGTATTCTTCAAGTCACTTGTTCCTCTTAGGCTGGAGTATTGATGTATACTGATAGCCCCTTTTAAGACTGAGGAACTGGAAAATGTACAGAGAACCTTCACTGTCCGTATACCCTTAGTCAGGCACATGAAGTCTCTCGAATTGCACTCCTTAGAACATAGGCGAGAAGGATATATAACAATTTATACGCGGAAAATTCTGGAGTTAATGGTCCCAAATATGCACCCTGATATCACCCCATACAACGGTGACAGTGAGAAATGCCTCTGAGAGACAATAAGTATAAGGGTACCAAGAGTGTTGAGAATGTTCAACACTCTCCCTTCATACATAAGGAAAATTGAAGAATTAGATACATGTGCAACATCTGGGTATCCAGATACCCAGATGTTGCACATGTCTAATTATTTATATTGTCTGCAGAGTATAACATAGTATACCATTCTTGTACATAAGGGAAATTACCAACAGGTTCCTTATGGCAGTTTCTGATCAGTCAGGCTGTGCTGCATGTGATGGACTCCGTGAGGTTAGCACCAACAGCCTGGTTGATCAGACAATCCATGGGTAGACCTGATCTGGGACCTGGCCGCTGAGGCGTTGACCTCAGAAATCGTCTCAAAATGGACTCCAGGAAACCACTACCGCTGAGGAAGGAACCACTGGCGGACAGACCACCTAGGGAGGAACCACCTAGGAAGGAACCTAGGGAGGACTGGCAACTAACCACTGCACTTGGAGGAGGGGAAGGTTGGGCGTGGGGGAAGGGGGAAACAGGCGGGGGACAAAACAGGTTAAGAAAATCGTGTGAAGTGTGGGCGTGGCTTGGGCGTGCGTGGGCGGACCTGCGTGGTGGTGGTGTAAGCTTTCAGTGGTAGGAAGTGAGTTTTTAGTCGACTGAGTGAACACTTCCCCTCTCACCGTCTTAACCATTTTACAAGCCCCTCTTAAGACACCGAAAAAAACTAAAATATCACATCTTAAGATAAGAGAGGATAGCATAATGAAAACTGTAATCAGGAAATTTATAAATAATTTTACAGGCCGTTCTGAATGGCTTTACAGACAATTCTGAATGGTTTTACAGTCAGTTTTATAGTCAGTTCTGATTGGTTGTAAAGACACGCAGGTGTTGAAAGCGTACATTGTTGGTACAGTATATTGGTCTACCCAAAGATAAAACCATAAAGCCCGTGTGGCTTAGTTCTGTGGGATATATATTGTTTAACTGCCTTGTACAGTAAGCATGATTACGGTCTAAGTCCCATGACGAAAACTCCACAAAGCTAAGACCTCAGGGGAAGGGGTCACCACACAAGGCAGGGTCACCACACAAGGCAGGGTCACCACTCAAGACAGGATAGAGGATCACCACACAAGACTGGGTGGGTGGAGGGATGGGTTAGATGATGGTGAGAGGTCACAGCACTGGTGGAGGGGTGGGCTGGATGATGGTGAGAGGTCACAGCACTGGTGGAGGAGTGGGCTGGATGATGGTGAGAGGTCACAACACTGGTGGAGGGGTGGGCTGGATGATGGTGAGAGGTCACAGCACTGGTGGAGGGGTGGGCTGGATGATGGTGAGAGGTCACAGCACTGGTGGAGGGGTGGGCTGGATGATGGTGAGAGGTCATAACACTGGTGGAGGGATGGGCTGGATGGTGAGAGGTCACAACACTGGTGGAGGGGTGGGCTGGATGATGGTGAAAGGTCACAACACTGGTGGAGGGGTGGGCTGGATAATGGTGAGAGGTCACAGCACTGGTGGAGGGGTGGGCTGGATGATGGTGAGAGGTCACAACACTGGTGGAGGGATGGGCTGGATGATGGTGAAAGGTCACAACACTGGTGGAGGGATGGGCTGGATGATGGTGAGAGGTCACAACACTGGTGGAGGGATGGGCTGGATGATGGTGAAAGGTCACAACACTGGTGGAGGGATGGGCTGGATGATGGTGAAAGGTCACAACAGTGGTGGAGGGATGGGCTGGATGATGGTGAGAGGTCACAGCACTGGTGGAGGGGTGGGCTGGATAATTGTGAGAGGTCACAGCACTGGTGGAGGGGTGGGCTGGATAATTGTGAGAGGTCACAGCACTGCCCATCCCGTCGTAAAGTATATTTTGCCGGCAGGAGGAGGGACAGTCGGCCTCTTCCTGTATTTTTCTAAGTGTTTTCATTGTCTCCTGACACTGCTGCTGCTGCTGCTGCTGCTGCTCCTCTTTTCTGCATCTATATCTTTCCTTTTTCTTTGACTGTGTTTTTCAAGTCGTCCACAAAATTGCTCTTATTTTGGTCGTTACAATGTTGAAATGACGGAGTTGCTATGTTGGCGTGTGTGGGCGTTAGTGTGGGAGTGTGTTGGAGTACGTGTTGGCATGCGCTTGTGTGTGTGTGTGTGTGTGTGTGTGTGTGTGTGTGTGTGTGTGTGTGTGTGTGTGTGTGTGTGGGCGTAGTAAAGGTGGGTCTTGTATTTACTCTTGTATAGGAGAAAAGTGTTTTACTCTCATTTTCACTCATGGTGAACTGTGTAAAAATTAATTTTAATTGTAGCTCTTATTTCTCTTTCTATAACCAGTACTTCTCTTCGTTTTTTAGAAAGTCTGGAGCCTTTGAGAAATTGCCTTATTAACATTCATCATTTATTTTCCCTTTAATTGTAGGAATGTAGATTATGTTTGTGATAGCACTGACTTCTTCCTTCCCTGCCACTGCTATCGCTGTGTTTACTGCATTCTTCTAATTTAATTAAGTGTCATGAATTTAAATTAACCTTGTCGGAGTTCATAGGTTCGAATCTAAAGCGTTAACAAAGTGGGCAGTGTTAGGATCCAGGTGGGTAAGGTGTTCGACAGCAGGTGTCATGTCTACTAATTGATCTTTAAACAGATACGCATTTGCACATGGTGGTCTGTTTATAAGAACAGTAATTAAATTCTGGTTTTTGATTGCAGTAGCTTCACTTTCAGTAGATCATGTGTGGTGGCAGCTGAGTGCAGAGGAGTGGCTTTAATTTACACACCGACTCAACCTTGATTCAGTCTCATCTGATATCATTATTGTGATAGTACGATTTAATACGGGTCCTGTTAAGGCTCCCAACCCTGAATTTTTTATGAGGCCTGCTTATAAAATGCATTTTTTTATTAATGCATGATTTAAGACCTTGTATGTTTACTAAAATAAATGAGGCTACGATGCGACAGGTGTTATGTGTTTGTGTTGCGCCAAACATTCTTCCAAGGTGGTTGAGTAATCTTATCATTTTCAACCAATATATTTCTCTTCCTCTCACCCAAAAGAAAACAATTCCTCTCAGCATGGCTGTTATTTCTATGGTCAATTCAGTGTTTACGTGGCTTGAATCTTCTTGTTTCCTACGTTTGCGAGACGGATAATTCCACGTCATAAGTATCTTGCATGTTGATTCATAGCTAGGGAATCTAACCTTTTTCTTAAGTCTGAAGTGACATCTGTTCTTCCATTGTGTCTTCACCTGGGCTTACACAATGTATTTAGATGTGCGCTGCTCCTATATGTGAGCGTTTGTGGGTGTGGGTTTAGTGGTGTGTGTGGATGCATGTGTACGTTTGTGTGCTGGTGTGGGCGTTGAGTCTGGTGATGTGTGTGGGTGAATGTGGGTGTGGGTTTTTGAATGGCGAAATGAAATTACCAATTTGATTTTTTTTCAGGGGAGGGATAACTTGAGCTTAGCTCTTGGTCCCGTTGAAGTAATCCTGTCATGTCTACCTTTAAGGTCCTTCTCCCTTGTCACTGTCACTGTTCTCACTGTCGCTTTTCTTCTCACTGCCGCACTGTCACTGTTCTTCTGTCACCCTGACACTCTCCTTCACTGTCACTGTTCTTCTGTCACCCTGACACTCTCCTTCACTGTCACTGTTCTTCTGTCACCCTGACACACTCCTTCACTGTCACTGTTCTTTTGTCACCCTGACACTCTCCTTCACTGTCACTGTTCTTCTGTCACCCTGACACTCTCCTTCACTGTCACTGTTCTTCTGTCACCCTGACACTCTCCTTCACTGTCACTTTTCTTCTGTCACCCTGACACTCTCCTTCACTGTCACTGTTCTTCTGTCACCCTGACACTCTCCTTCACTGTCACTGTTCTTCTGTCACCCTGACACTCTCCTTCACTGTCACTTTTCTTCTGTCACCCTGACACTCTCCTTCACTGTCACTGTTCTTCTGTCACCCTGACACTCTCCTTCACTGTCACTGTTCAGTTAGTTTCTCTTCATCTCCACAATTATGATAAAGAAATGTTTGCTGATACCTCCTCCTCCGCAGCTCATTGATGTGTGTGATTATCACTCTTGTCTTCGTTCTCTTCTAACTTCCCTTATAGAGAGTCTAGTCTTGTCTATCCTGTCTAGTCTCCTGAGCATATCTTATGTCGTGATTGTGTCTCCTCGTGTTCTTTCTTCCAGTAAGGGAAATCTCTCACTTTATCATCATAGCACATTCCCATCAGCTCAGGCACTAGTCTTGAATGCACTCATTTTCACTTTCTCAAGTTTCACTTTGTGTTCCACTAGGTGAGGGATTTCACTCAGTCGTCGTAGTCACACGAAAGATTAGTGCCGTTGAGATGCTAAACGTGTTTTAATCGAGTCTACGCTACACTTATGTTTGCGAGATTAGTCTGTGTCGCTGATGATATCAGTGTGTATGATGTACGTTTAATGGCTGTGTGAGCATGTGGGTGTGGGTGTGAGACTGTGGGTGAGCATGTGGGTGTGGGTGTGAGACTGTGGGTGAGCATGTGGGTGTGGCTTACTTGTGCTGCTGATATTTTGCGTGCGTTTGAGTGCGAGAGTGAAGGTGTGGGTGTGGCAGGGCTGCCAGGGTAGGGTTAAGCAGGGAAAGTGGAAGCCAGCGCTGCTCCGTGTCTTGAGTGTACAAGTCTCGCCCAGCTCGCTCACAAGTACTAATTGTTTCTTTTCTTGGACGTTGTCTGCAGTTGTCTCGATGATCAAGCCAGCCATCGTCCTCCACGCCCCTCCAACACCCTCTACGCCTTTCTAATACCCTCCATGCCCCTCCAACACCCTCTACGCCTTTGTAATGCCCTCCACGCCCCTCCAACACCCTCTGCCTTTCTAATACCCTCTACCAACTTCAACACCCTCTACACCTCACCAACGACTCTCCATAAATCATATCTCAGATTTATTTACCTCGAGAATATACAACGTACCTGGAACAATATACACCGTACCTGGAACAATATACACCGTAACTGGAACAATATACGCCGTACCTGGAACAATATACACCGTACCTGGAACAATATACACCGTACCTAGAACAATATACACCGTACCTGAAACAATATACACCGTACCTGGAACAATATACACCGTACCTGAAACAATATACACCGTACCTGGAACAGTATACACCGTACCTGGAACAATATACACCTTACCTGGAACAGTATACACCTTACCTGGAACAGTATACACCGTACCTGGAACAGTATACACCGTACCTGGAACAATATACACCGTACCTGGAACAATATACACCGTACCTGGAACAGTATACATCGTACCTTGAACAGTATACACCGTACCTTGAACAGTATACACCGTACCTTGAACAATATACACCGTACCTGCAACAATATATACCGTACATGGAATGTACACAGTACATGGAACAATATACATCGTACCTAGATGAATACACATTTGTTACCCACCAATGTGTGTGTAAATTATTTACACTTGGAAAATTCTGGAGGGATTAGTCCCAAATATGCCCACCGAAGAAGTTTGCCAGAAGGTGTAAAATACCCCAAGTGGAAAGCAGAGTTGTAGCGAGTACACAAATATAAGGGGACCAAGACTTTTCAACACCATCCCTTCGTGCATAAAAAAGAATTACCAACAGACTTCTGGCTGTGTTCAAGAGGGAACTTGTAAAGTTTCTCAAGTTAGTTTCTGATCAGCCGGACTGTGGTGTCTACGTTAGACTCCGTTCGGTCAGCACCAACAACCTGGTTGAATTGGCCAGGAAGCCTGGTCAACGACGGGGACAGTGGGGGCGGCGACCCCCTCTCCTTCGAATCATCTTCAGGTAAACTTCAGGTGCTACTGGTGTCTCCTGGCAGCTTCGAGCCCTATCATACCTATTCTTAAAACTGTGCGTGAGTGTATATAGTTATCAGTATATATTCTGCAGGTATTAGAGCAGAGTTAGGCTCATAGTTTCCCATCGTACCTAATTAGAATATTTGTCAAATCCCAGTGGTTGTAGAACTTATCTCCTATTATAAGCCAGTGTTCTACGACTGTGTGAAGAACAGCGTGCTAGAACAACAAGTTACAAGAGGAGGTAGTGTGTGTTTGTGTAGCATTGCATCTCACTAGTTTCTGGTGCAAGGAAATGCCGGAGTCGACCACACCCACCGCGTCTCTGAGAGCAATAATCAACGTCTTATACCTAGGCAGATGTTGTTTGGACATTCTCTTTGT